>VXBP01003565.1:0-22101 GCA_013400115.1 Rhinopomastus cyanomelas | reverse complement strand
TTAGCAGATCAAGAGAGGTTCTTCTCCCCCTCTACTCTGCCCTGGTGAGACCACACCTGGATTGTTGTGTCCAGTTGTGGGCTCCTCAGTACAAGAGGGATGTGGAGCTTCTGGAGAGAGTTCAGCGTAGGGCAACCAAGATGATAAAGGAGGTGGAGCACCTCCCTTACGAGGAGAGGCTGAGGGAGCTGGGTCTCTTGAGCTTGGAGAAGAGGAGACTGAGGGGTGACCTCATTCATAAATGAGGTCTATAAATATGTGAGGGGTGGCAGGAGGATGGCACTGGGCTGCTCTCAATGTCATCTAGTGATAGGATGAGGGGCAGTGGTTGTAAGCTGGAACAGAGTAGGTTCCACATCAGTATGAGAAGGAACTTCTTCATGGTGAGGGTGACAGAGCACGGGAACAGGCTTCCCAGGGGGATTGTGGAGTCTCCATCACTGGAGATATTCAAGATGTGACTGGATAAGTTCCTGTGTGACTTGGTCTAGGTGATCCTGCTGTCACAGGCGGATTGGACTAGATGATCTTTCAAGGTCCCTTCCAATCCATAGTGATTCTATGAGTCTATGATTCTATGATACAACAGGGGAGGTTTAGAACTGGATATTAGGAAGAATTTTTTCGCAGAAAGGGTGGTCAGGCACTGGAATGGGCTTCCCAGGGAGGTGGTTGAGTTGCTGCCCCTGGATGTGTTTAAAGATCGTTTGGATGAGGTGTTGAGGGATGTGGTTTAGGGTTGAACTTGTACGGGAGGGTGGATGTTGGACTCGATGATCCCAGACAAGAGTGATCCTGTAATTCTGTGAAGATCTGTGAAGAGGATGAAACCCCACATTTTCACCCTCTGCCTCTGCCACAGGCGCGGTGTGATTTACTGTTGTTTTAAAGAAAGGACACTTTTCTTCCTCTTGAGCTGCAACCTCTGTTCTAGAAGTCAAATACCTGAATCTTCTCCTTTCTAGATTGTAATTTAATTCCAGTGGTTAAAACAGAAAAACTCTGGAAGCACCATGGAGGGTATTTTCACCAAAGCTTTCTGCATTTGTTTTTTAATACTACAAGACTATTTCCTTCGTAAATGCAACAGACACCTTCATAAAGGGCAATATAGGACACACAGCAGAGAATCCTTGGCCTTTGTGGAACATAAAATGTGAGGAACCAAATTATTCAGTGTAGCGGCTTCAAAATGATCCAGTTCTGTGGTCCAGACGTAGCTCACAGATGTTGGTTTACAGATGTTGGATCTGTGACGGGGGCATCTCCCATCATTTTTTCTGTAATTGGGAAGAGAAAGAGAATTACACAACTTGGGGAGGAAGGAAGAATGCAGGAGGATCACTTAGAAACTGTTTCCCTCCTTAGCACAGACCCTCTGACCAAGTCTCAAGAGAAACCAGTTCTGCCTTGTGTTATGAAGCAGAAGAAAGAAAATCAAAGAATGCTGGCTCATGGTCATCCTGCTGGCCACCAGGACCTCCAGATCCCTCTCTCCTACACTACTCTTCAACAGGTCAGTCCCCAGCCTATACTGGTACCTGGGGTTGTTCTTGCCCAGATGCAAGACTCTGCACTTACTCTTGTTATAGCTCATTAGATTTTTCTCTGCCCAGTTCTCCAGCCTGTCCAGATCTCGCTGAATGGCAGCACAGTCTGCAGGGGTGTCGGCGACACCACCCAGCTTTGTGTCATCAGCAAACTTGCTGACAGTGCATGCCAATCCCTCATCCAAGTCATCAATGAATAGATTGAACAGGACCGGTCCCAGCACCGATCCCTGGGGCACTCCACTAGATACAGGCCTCCAACTAGACTCTGTCCCATTGACCACCACTCTCTGACTTCTACCCTGGAGACAGTTTACAATCCACCTCACTACCCAAAAATCTAGGCCACAATGCCTCAGTTTGTCTGCAAGGATGCTGTGGGAGACCGTGTCAAAAGCCTTACTCAAGTCAAGATAGATGACATCCACTTCTCTGCCATCATCCATCCACCTGGTTATGCCCTCATCAAAGGCTATTACGTTGGTCAAGCATGACTGCCCTTTGGTGAAGCCCTGCTGACTGTCCCCTAATGACCCTCCTGTCCTTGCTGTGCCTGGAGACAGCCTCTAGGTCTCTTCCAATCCTAATGATTCAATGGTTCTATAGTCTCCATTTTCCAAAGACTTACCTGTTCAGAGGTGCCAGCCTGGTCTCTAGACCACAGTGCACTGCCTGCTGCTGTAGGCACTGCTGCGGTCCAGCTTTGGCAGGTATGTCTTAGCCACAACACAGTAGCTGACTCCAGGCCTCAGATCTTCTATTTCAATAACCTTTCTCCTTCCTTCATACACCAGGGCTCTGTGTTGCTTCAGAGGGGAGTAAAAACAACCAGTCAGGGACATTGTCCTGGCAAGAATGTCTGTGTGTGACGTTTGGTAAGGACAGGAGATGAGGAGCAGCTGGTGGACTTGAACAAAGCCAATGGCATTAAACACTTATTTCTGATCTTTAAAGAAAATTCGCCCTCCCCAAACTCCCCTCTCCCCAAACTCCCCTCTCCCCAAACTCCCCTCTCCCCATACTCCTCTCCCATCCCAGTTGTTTTAATCTAGGTCTTAGAGTGTGAAACACAAAGCTGAAAGGAAAGCATGAAGGGAGGAATTGTGATTCCAGTGACACACAGTTCCTGAAAACCAAGACTCCTTTGTTCAAGGACAGGGAGCTGCTTGAAGGACCCCAGCACAGAGCCACAAGGACGATCAAGGGAGGGGACCATCTCCCTGATGAGGAGAGGCTGAAGGAGCTGGGTCTCTTTAGCTTGGAGGAGACTGAGGGGTGACCTCATCAATGTTGATAAATATGTGAAGGGTGAGTGTCAGGAGGATGGAGCCAGGCTCTGCTCAGTGGTGTCCAGTGACAAGGGCAAGGGGTGCAAGCTGGAGAAGAGGAGGTTCCATGTGAACATAAGAAAAACTTTATCACTGTGAGGGTGACAGCGCCTTGGCTCAGGCTGCCCAGAGAGGTTGTGGAGCCTCCTGCTCGTAAGACATTTAAAACCCACCTGGATGCAGCCCTGTGTGGCCTGACCCGGGTGATCCTGCTCTGTCACGATCACCCCTCTCCCCACACTCCCCTCCTGGCCCAATTTTTGAAGTCTAGGTCTCACAGTATGAAATACAAAGCTGATGGCAAAGAACGAAGGAAGGACGTACAATTCCAGTCAAACACGATTCCTGCAGACTAAGTGTTTTCAAACACTTCTTTTTGAATCTCTGACTTCTTAAACACTGTCTCTGTGACTTACAGAGCCACCGACGCTCTCACAGCCCCCACAGACTGCTCCAACAGTAAAACAACACTGCTGTGCCCAGGCGTCCCGGGCTTTTCAGCGGTGAAGGGTTTGCTTTGAGGACGCACTCACCTCGTCGAGCAGGTTGTGAATGATGAAGACTTGATAGAGCAGGTCATAATAATTTGTCATGGGTTTGTTGCTGCCTCTCTTCCTTCTGTAAGGAGAACGTGGAGCCTGCAGCTTTAGTATCAAGGATTTGTTGCTGTGAACCACGGTTACAGCTGGAGGTCCTATCACAGCTGAGGGAAAAAACCCACCAGAGTTCTAGATTATTAATAAGGTTTAATTAATTAAATTTGAATTAATAAGGTTTAATTAATTTAATTTGTAATTAAATTTGAATCCACTCAACCACTGAATGTTCTTACCAGCAAACGATGCTGTACTTGCTGTCAGATGAAGCCACTTTGTAAACCCTTAACTTCTTGATCAGCATTTCCTGGGTATGTTTGGGGAGTGCGGTTTCCTGAGTTTGTAAATCTATCCTGAAGCCCAACTTTTGGAAGTCACTCAGAACCAAGTGCTGCTGTCTGCAGCCTGGCCAACGTGATTTATAGAATCATAGAATTGCTTCAGTTGGAAAAGACTTTCAGGATCACTCAGTCCAACCATTAACTCTAGTAAGTCCAACACTAAACCGTGTCCCTAAGCTCCGTATCTAGAGAACTTTTAAACACATCCAGGGACAGAGATTCAACCCCATCCCTGGGCAGACTTAACCAAGGCCTGACGCCCCATTCAAAGAAGTTTCTCCTAGTCTCCAACTTTGCATTCGTTGTGCTGTTATTTGTTTCCCACCCCCCCATATTTATCTGTGCTTGGACTGCATGAACCAGCTCTTCGAGCAGTCACCAGTTTTTCCAAGGATGTAGCTACTGTCATAGAATCATAGAGTCATTAGGGATTGGAAGGAACCTCGAAAGATCATCCAGTCCAATCCCCCTGTCACAGCAGGAACACCTAGATCAAGTCACACAGGAACATGTCCAGGTGGGTTTTAAACGTCTCCAGAGAAGGAGACTCCACAACCTCCCTGGGCAGCCTGTTCCAGTGCTCTGTCACCCTCACTGGTAAGTTCCTTGTGATATTGATGTGGAACCTCCTATGTTCCAGCTCACACCCATTGCCCCTTGGTGACATGGATAAGGGCATTGAGTGCACCCTCAGCAAGTTTGCCGACAACACCAAGCTGTGTGGTGCAGCAGACATGCTGGAGGGCAGGGATGCCATCCAGAGGGACCTGGACGGGCTGGAGAGGTGGATACAAGCCAANGGAGGGGCTTTTTAGGATGTCAGGTAGTGACAGGACTAGGGGGAATGGAGCAAAGCTGGAGATGGGTAGATTTAGAGTGGATGTGAGGAGGAAGTTCTTCACCGTGAGAGTGGTGAGAGCCTGGAATGGGTTGCCCAGGGAGGTGGTTGGGGCCAGGCTGGATGGGGCTCTGGCCAGCCTGATCTAGGGTGGGGTGTCCCTGCCTGTGCTGGGGGGGTTGGAACTGGATGATGGTTCCTTCCAACCCTGAGTGATTCTAATTCCATACCTTCTCCAGTGAAGTGAGCCTGCTCTGGCAGGGGGATTGGACTAGATGATCTTTCGAGGTCCCTTCCAATCCCTTATGATTCTGTGATTCTATGGATGCCACTGAGCAGAGTCTGGCTCCATTGTCCTGACACCCGCCCTTCATGTATTTATCAACATTAATGAGGTCACTCTTCAATCTCCTTTCTTCCAAGCTCAAGAAACCCAGCTCCCTCAGCCTTTCCTCAGCAGGGAGATGCTCTACATCCTTCATCATCCTTGTGGCTCTGCACTGGACTCTCTCCAACAGTTCTGTGTACTTCCTGAACTGAGGGGCCCAGAACTGGAAGCAAGATTCCAGATGTGGTCTCACCAAGGCAGAGCAGATTGGGAGGAGGACCTCTGTTAACTAACCCCCACTCTGATGCCCCTCAGGATGCTGTTTGCCTTCTTAGCCACAAGGACCAATTGCTGGCTCATGGTCATACTGCTGACCATGAGGATCCCAAGGTCCCTTTCTCCCAAGCTGCTCTCCAACAGGTCAGTCCCCAACCTATACTGGTACCTGGGGTTGTTCTTACCCAGATGCAAGACCCTATACTGCCCTTATGATATTTAGTTCAATGTCTCCCTAGTAATGCTCCCAGTACCAACCCCTTGGGGACTCCACTAGATTCAAGCCCCAGCTAGACTCTGTGCCACTGATCACTGCTAGAGAGGTTGCCGTGCACCTCACTACCTGATCGTACAGACCGCACTGCCTCAGTCTGGCTGTGAGAATGCTGTAGGAGACTGCCTGTACACCACGTCATCACTCATTTTCTTCAAAGACCAGCATCTGCATGTCACTGAGGGGTGTTGTACTTGTCTGACAGGCCATGGTTATCCATTTGTCTTCTTTTAACTGCAAAACCTGTATCACCCTTGTCTACCCCACAATAAACGGTTGGAACTACTCTGTGAGTGAGCGGCAGACAAACCCCAGAACAGGCAGCACTATTTCCCACCGTGTTTGCCTGCGTTTTCCTGTGGAGGTCTATCCAGAACATGAATAAACTAAGAACAGGTGCCTTCTGCTGCTGATTTCCTTGTGTGCTGCTCTCCTTTGACTGCTGTGTTTGCTAGAACCTACCCACTTGTTGGTGGCTTGCGAAGGACTCCACATTACTCAACACGAGCCCACCGCGGTCACATTTTAGGGGCTGTTTCAAGGACACAGTCTGCTCTTAACGAATGCAACACCCAGCGACTGTTGACGCGTCCTACGCCTGAAGTACATCCTCAGCTTTGCACAGGGATGTTGTTTAACAGCTACCGCTTTTCAGACTCAGCTGACTCCACAACACAGCCACGACCCTTTCCCTCAGGACCTCTGCCAGAGGCACATTCAGCTGTGGCTAAGTTTGTCATCTCCAGCACCGACATGTGAGGTTGCAGGACCAGAAGAGACATGTTCTCAGCCTTTTCTTTTGTAATTGCAAGACTTAGGTGATGCTACTTCAGAGAAGTAAAGCTATGCAAGTGGAAAGCGTGAAAAAGAGCCCCCAATCTCTCTGCCTGGAGTACTGTTAGAGCATCAGCTCGCATTTTTAGCTCATCGGAGGGAAGCCCAAAGGAATGAGCTAAAACTGGAAGGTGTGGAAAAGAGATTACTATGCAGCGGTGAAACTGCTCTCTTGTTTCTTCCCACTCTGTTTCTCCACCACTACTTCACGAGCACCAAGCACCACACAACAAATTCACTAAGCTAAATTCTCAGCATTGAGTTCTGCAAAGTGTCTGCAGCTTCCTGCTGTGGCAAGGGGACCAGAGCAAAGGATGCCTCGAGGTCCCTTCCATGCCCATCATTCCGCTCTGCAGTTGCTGCAGGTGTGAACTCGCAGAGGTACTGTGATACCGCTGAGGCTTCATTTTGTTCCAACTCATTCAACGTTTGGTGCGCACACTGAGGTACAGGTTGTAAACTGTAGCTACTACACAGGGGAAAAGTGGCCATTAACCAAGAGAAGTCTTCAAGAAGACTCAAAAGAGGCAGGTAAGAAGAAGTCAGCATGCTTTCCTCAGAACCCATATGTTGAGTCCACCATCTGTCAGCAGATCAAGCTGAAAAGATACAGTCTCGCAGTGCGGGACTATGAGGAGAGGCTGAGGGAGCTGGGATTGTTTAGCCTTGAGAAGAGGAGGCTCAGGGGAGACCTTATTGCTGTCTACAACTACCTGAGGGGTGGTTGTGGCCAGGAGGAGGTTGCTCTCTTCTCTCAGGCAGCCAGCACCAGAACAAGAGGACACAGCCTCAAGCTGCGCCAGGGGAAATTTAGGCTTGAGGTGAGGAGAAAGTTCTTCACCGAGAGAGTCATTGGCCACTGGAATGGCCTGCCCAGGGAGGTGGTGGAGTCGCCAACTCTGGAGCTGTTCAAGGCAGGATTGGACGTGGCACTTGGTGCCATGGTCTAGCCTTGAAATCTGTGGTGACAGGTTGGACTTGATGATCTATGAGGTCTCTTCCAACCTTGATAATACTGTGATACTGTGACTGGACTGGATGATCCTTCAAGGTCCCTTTCAATCCCTAATGATTCTATGATAATGAGTTCTTGACAGAGCAGCATTTTTAACATCACACAGGATCTACTGAATCAAAACCACCTGCCTTAACCTTTCATTTTCTTACATTTCAAGTGAAGAATCAAAGACTTCCTTAAACAGTAGAAGGATGTAGTAGGATAGAAAGACAGTCAAGTACAGAAATCAAGTTAGCTAAATCCCCTGCTTTAGAAGCACAGAGTTGGAAGGGACCTCCAAAGGTCATCCAGTCCAATCCCCCTGCAACAAGCGGGGCCACCACTCACTAGACTGTTTGCCCAGAGCCCCATAAGGCTTGACCCTGAATGCCTCCAGGGATGGGACCACGAGCACCTCTCTAGACAACCTGTGCCAGTGATCCAGCACCCTCGTTGCTTTCCTAAAGCAATGAAAAGCACACGGGAGGATGATTTTTCTAGCTCAGTTCCCACATGCCTGAGGAGCACGCAACCACTCGCTTACAATTTTTAACCCAATTTTTAGATCCTGACAGCTGTAGGTAGGCGAGCTCGCAGTGCCGCTTGCTCCGCCGCAGGCTTGCCCACAGCTGCTCCAGCAGTGCTGGAGATAGCCTTTTACACGACTGAGCTCGGCCTTCGTTTTCATTTCTCGTAACATCTTTGCTCATGTCCTTCCTATGTCTCAAGAAAAGACCTAAATGAAAGAGCTTCCAGCTCTCTTCTCCCTTCTTACTCCCAAGAAGAGAATGTTTCTGACTTTTACACCTTGTGTCCAGCTCTTCCAGCAGCTCTGGCTGAAAATAATTGATGTAGTGCCATGCCTTGAGGAAGAAGATGAGTTAAAAGAAGCCAGGCAATCGTGATCCCCAAATTCTTGGTAAGTGGCCCCTTTCTCTGCTCGGGGAGGCACTGTTCCTAGAGGTCTTAAGAAAATGGGCAGACGTGGCTTTTCAGGAGATGGTTTAGTAGTTAGAGGTTGTAGGGCAGATCATTGGACTTGACCTTGAAGGTCTCTTCCATTCTTGGTGATTCTCTGACACTACGATTCTAACTTGCTGGCTTTCAAGTGAGGGGAAAGTTGTTCTATTACAACACTCGCAGCACCGTAGCTAAATTCATTGTTTAAAATGTCGTTGGGGTTTTTACCCCATGAGAACCTCAGAGCTACTGACTCACAGTTTCCTTCAGTGAAACTTTGCAGCTAGAAAAAGACCTCTAATGTTTGCAAACTGAGAGCAGAAGTGATGTATTCCATGGCCCAGGAGTACCAGTTCCTTTCTCAGAGCCGCTCACGTTTGCACTTACTGTCTCGCCAGGGAGTGAATCTGCAGCTGAGGCTCCAGTCGGAAGAGACACTGGCAGACACAGCTTTCACCCTGCCGTAGTAAGGCTCTTGGATGTCAGAGGTCTCGTATGTTAGGTCACAGACGTGGGTATGGATCCCCCAGCACTCTTCTTTGCTCTGCCAGGTGCTCTGTCCATACCTGTGGAGAAAGAGGAGGAAGGATATGATAGTTACCACCAACTGGGTCCAGATTTTAGACTCAGTGGTTCTGCTGTGGAAAATAGCTCCCTTCAATTCAGCAACAGGGAATCATGATTTCATGGGTGCTTGGGAGCTACAGACAGAGAAATGAGTCACCAACCACTGTATACCTGCTCCTCAGGAGAGGTGGGCAAGATGCAGCTTAGCCAGTGCGTTGAATTATGGGCAGAGTTCTGGTTCCCACCAGCTAATTCCTCAAGGGTGACAGTGATGTCAGACGCCAGGGACAGCCCCTAGCATGGTCTCAAGTTGGCCATGTGAGGCACTCTGTAGCTCTGCAATGAGTGAGGTGGGCTGCTGAGATACCTTAAAAATCCTATTGCAGAAGTACCTGATCTAGATAGATCTGCTTTAGGCAGGTGGTTAGACCCTGTGACCTGCAGAGGTGGCCTGCAAACTGCTTTTTTCTGCACTTCTATGGTGCAGTGAAGCTGCAGAGTGTATTGCTGGAGGTTCTTGTTCCCTGCCTGCCCCTGGCTCTTCAGCTGCATATTATAGAATCAGAGAACATTACAGTTAGAAAGGACTTCCAAGATCATCAAATCCAACCTTCAACCTAACACCTTCATCAGCACTAGCGCATGTCCCAGAGTGCCACATCTACTCACCCCTGAGCACCTCCAGGGATGGGAAGTCCACCCCTTCCCTGGGCAGCCTGTTCCAACATTTAACTGCTCTTCCACTAAAGACACATTTCCTAATTTCACATCTGAACTTCCCCAGGTGCAACTTCTGGCCAATTCAGTCTCAGCCTGTCAGCAGTTATTTGGGAGAAGAGGCCAACACCTACAGCCTCCTTTCAGGTAGCTGTAAAGAGCAATAAGGTTTGTTCTCAGCCTCCTCTTCTTCAGGCTAAACAGCCCAAACTCCCTCAGCCTCTCCTCTTTAGTTCTGTTCTCCAGTCCCTTAATCTGATTTGTTGCCCTTCTCTGTCCTCACTCCAGTACCTCAACATCTCTCTTACACTGTGTTGCCCAAAGCTGGGCTCAGTATTCAAAGTGTGGCCTTCCAGCACCCAGCACAGGAGAATGTTGATATATTATCAATATTCTATCAATGCATTGATATTGATCACAGAATCATTAGGGATTGGAAGGGACCTCGAAAGATCAATCCCGCTGCCATTGCAGGATCACCTAGACCAAGTCACACAGGAACACATCCAGGTGGGTCTTACACATCTCCAGAGAAGGAGAATCCACAGCCTCCATGGGCAGCCTGTTCCAGTGCTCTGTCACCCTCACTGGGAAGAAATTTCTTGTCATATTGATGCGGAACCTCCTGTGTTCCAGCTCACACTCATTGCTCCTCGTCCTATCACTAGATGACACTGAGCAGAGCCCAGCTCCATCCTCCTGACATATCCCTTCATGTATTTATAGACATTAATGAGGTCGCCCCTCAGTCTCCTCCAAGCTAAAGAGACCCAACTCCCTCAGCATTTCCTCATAAGGGAGGTGCTCCACCTCCTTCATCATCCTCGTTGCCCTACGCTGGACTCTCTCCAGCAGCTCCACATCCCTCTTGTACTGAGGAGACCAGAACTGGACACAATACTCCAGGTGTGGTCTCACCAGGGCAGAGTAGAGGGGGAGAAGAACCTCTCTTGATCTGCTATCCACCCCCATTCTGATCCACCCCAGGATGCTGTTGGCCCTCTTGGCCACAAGAGCACATTGCTGGCTCATAGTCATCCTGCTGTCCACCATAACTGCAGCAACAACCAAAAGCTGGCCGCAGAGCGGGATGTGGCTGTCCCCTGGTGTGCAGAGACGATCTCTTGTCACCTCTGCCATAGCCAGCAGGGCTGGGGTTCCTCGGTGCTTACCGTTTGTACTGCACAAAGTAGACTGTGTCGCTTGCCTCGCTGGCCCTCCCAGGCTGCCAGTGCAAAGTGCTGTTGAGGTTCAGGGAATGGAACTCTACCTTCTGGGGCTTCATGGCATCTCGCAGCTCTCTATTTTCCAAGACTACAACAGCTAAAATCAATTAGAAGACACAACATGACATGTTTGCTCCGTGTCAAACCCAGGGGCTGTTGTACAACTCTTTGCTTTTCATGACTAGAAGGCTACAGGGAAACTAAATGTCCCCAATCTCATGTTCTCAGTGGCCAGATCCAGGAGCTACAGAACAAATGCATTTAGTGTTGTGAAAGGAACATTTTCCTGGGTTTGGTTGCTTTTTCCCACTTTTCCTTATTTTACTGCTGTGAAAGCTGCCCCGTGACCATCCCCGGAAAGGAATCCTTCAGATCTCGGTTCACGGAGTCTGGCAGAGTTCAGCCCCTTCAGTAGTTAAAGTCAAGTGCTCTTTCCCCCACATCTCAGCCTTAACGTGCAGGAATTACAGGTTGCTCCCACAGCCGTGTTTATCAGCTCCTTCCTCATAAAAGTTAACCTAAGATTCACTTCTTTTCCAGTCTGAAGGACTGGAAAAAGCTGTCTCACAGTCTTCAAGATGTAACATCACTGGTTACTGATGAAAGAATCAATTGAGGACTCTGAATCGTCACTCAAATCCTAAAAATTCAGCATTTCACAACCCAAAGGACCACCACAGCTTTATCCCTGGCACATCACCCCCCCAGGTAAGACTTGCGGCACTTGAACTGAAACTGGCAATGAATCACAGAATCGCAGGGCGTCAGGGATTGGAAGGGACCCGAGAAGATCATCCAGTCCGATCCACCTGCCATAAACGTAATGGTCAGCCTGGTGCTTTTATCTGCATTTCAGAACCTTGAAAGTCAAACTGGCTGATTTGGAAGCTCCCAGGCTTCTGAAACTCACCGAAAGGTACCAAGATTTTGCTAATCTTGAAATTCCAGGCTGGGATCCAGAGATTCAATAACACACCCAGTGCCCCCCTCCCGACACAGGAAGAGCAGGAAGCCTTTACTTACTGGTTATCTCCTTCTGCAGCAGGTGCATCAGCAAGCAGAGAGAGGAAACAGTGATCCCCCTCATGCTTCGGAGAGCAGCTCCATGACTGAAGAGCACTTCTTTTTCTCTTGAGCACATCTGATGCGGAAGCAATTATTAGACACTTGAAAGTTCCCCTTTTGCCCAGTGGTTTCCAAAATCCCCTACTTAGCATTGGTTTGATTTCGCTGAAAAACATACGAGTTACTCTAAACACCAGCAATTGTTCTTGCCTTGGCAGCTATGGCCACTCTGACGTTTGGAAGTAAACGTGAAGCAAACCAGCAGAAAGAGGTCCTCTTGTTGAGCACTGATTCCCAAATGACAGCTGGCAATATTGCTTTGCCCCATCAGTCTGTCACATGAGCTTGCTTGCCGTGCCAAGTCCTGTTTTTACTTAGTTGATCACATATTTCTCAGCTCGCTAGTTGCTCAAAGCCGGAAAACATGAGGAATTTTGCTGCAGACATGCAAAAGACCCACCTGGAGGATGTGACCTGATTTGGTGGCCCACCTTCAGGCTGAATGCTGTTGGTGGTAGGATGACATTGAGGAATGTATCATCAGAAGAGCCATGAAAGTGCTGCCAGCTTTGCTGCTGGACAGTGCATCCTCATCACACTGGCTACTGGAGAGATGCTGAGATGCTGAGAGCTTCTGGGCAGGGCATGGGGAGTTAAGCCCAGCCTACCAGGCCAAAGGGCCACTCCTTGGTGGACTTTCAGCCCTTCAGCGCTGTGTTGCTGTGCATTAATCTTGGTGTTTATCACCACTGTCCTCTGAATCCTGCCTTTCCAATATGCACGTCCCTGCAAGCTTGACCCCAGGGCTGGAGATGCCAGGGATCTCCCCATCTCCCTTTGTCTTCAGAGGGACGCCTGCTGAGCTTTGACCTCCCACCCAGCTTTGACCCTCACTCTTCCGTTCCCTGAAAGCTCCACAGTGCTGTCATCTGCTTCACTGCTCACACGCCAGAGCATCTATGGGTTCTACATCTGACAAGCCAGAAAAGAACATCCAAATTTTGTGCAATCGAGTGTAGCCCTGTGTAGATGGTCTCCAAGGCGCCTTCCAACCCAAGCCGTTCTATGATGCCCACTAAAGAAATAATGGACATTACTGGTCCAGCATGATTTCCTCTTGATGCTGACCACTCCACATGGCTGGGCAACGAAGCTGGTGAAGGGCCTGGAGGATAAATCTGATGAGGAGAGACTGAGAGAGTTGGGGCTGTTTAGTTTGAGGAGGAGAAGGCATCAGGGAGACCTCATCGTTCTCTACAACTATCTGAAAGGACATCATAGAGATGTTGGTGCTGTTCTCTTCTCACAGGTAATTAGCGACAGAACCAGAGGGAAGGGCTTAAAGCTTCAAGAGGGTAGGGTTAGACTGGACATCAGGAAAAAGTCCTTCATGGAGAGAGTAGTCAGGCACTGGGCTGGGCTGCCCAGGGTGGTGGTTGAGTCACCATCACTGGATGAATTTAAAAGACACTTAGATGTGGTGTTGGGGGATCTGGTGGGAGTGAACTTGCAGAGTGTGGCTGATGGTTTGACTCGATGATTCCAAGGGTCTTTTCCAACCAGAATGATTCTGTGACCACTACAGATAACACTCAAAAGAAGTTGTTCCATCATCTTTCCATGGATGGAGGTGAGACGGACCAGCCTGTAGTTTCTCAGATCATTGTCTTCCAATTGACACTGGTCTTCCTAAAGTCATCAGGCACCTCTCCTGCTACCCATGACCTTTTGAAGATGATGGAAAGTAGGCTGGCAACAGCACTTGCCAGCTCCCTCAGCATTTGTGAGTGCATCCCATCAGGACCATGGATTTTTAGATGTCCCGTCTCCCTGTCTGCAGAAAGAAAAATCAGCCGGATAATTATCTTTACTTGGAGAAAAGAGGTAAGCAGAACTCCTGCCAGGGCATGGAAGTGCAAGTTTGGATCAAATGAAGATTTCTTTTGCTGTTTAAAGGCAATCAGCTGCACTCAGCCAACTGGACAACATCTAACCAGAAGCTGGCCTCAGGCAGACTCCCGGGCACCAAGCTCCCAGTTCAGTTAATCACCTCCACTGCACCCAAGCAGCAGCAGGAAGACGTGGAGCCTTGAGTGCTAAACCAGTTAACCCTATTAAAGGTAATAAAGAAGTGAGAAGAAATGCAGAAAAACCCAACCAAAATGAAGGTAGAAGGGACAAAAGCCACCCCACCATCAGCAGCTGGGAGTTTCTTGTCTCTCCACTTCCCAAACATATTTTCAAACCCCAGCGACCCTTCAGGAATTCCCCGCTCCAAACACAATTACTGTTTCATCACCAGGCAGGAGCTCAGTTGCGGGAATAGGGAACTTTTATAAACCAATCACCACAGTGAAAGTTTACTCACAGGCTTTGTGTTTACTCACTTGAGCTGCACCAACACACCTTCCCGTAGCAGGAGCTCGATTGTGGAGCTTGACCAAAACCCCTGGTGACAGCAGTTCCTCCTGTGACCGCAGAGCTCAGGGCCAGCCTTTCACTCATGGTGAAGACAGGGAAAGAAACGCCTGTCCCGTAGGAGAAGCCAGGGTTTGCTCTGTGCTGCACTCTGGCAGGGCCTTATCTGCAGCTGGGATTGGCCCTCTGGAGTCATTGCTTCACATCATTCTGCAGTTGCTGATAACCCTGTGACTTAGGGTGATTACTGGAAATCCCCAGGGTAGCAGCTCTGTCACACCATGCTACACATCAGCTTCAGTCACGCTCCTTCACATGTGCTCGAGGTGATAGAAACAGCTGCAGTCAAGCAGTAGCACAGACCCAAACACAGACGGGCTTGAGCGTACACGTCCTGGTTTCACTGGGTGCACAGAACGCACGAGTTTCTATACACGTGTGATGTTTTCGAATGTAAAGCACTGAGGGCTACCACAGGATCACAGAATTGTAGGCTGGCTCAGATTGGAAGGGACCTTAGAGATCACCTCCATCTACTCCAACCTCCCTGCCATGGGCAGCGACACCTCTCAACCAGACTTGGGTGCTCAAGTCCTTGAAGACCTCCAGGGAGGGGGCAGCCACAACCTCTCTGGGCAATTGATTCCAGAGTCTCTCCACCCTTGGACTGAAGAACTGCTTCCAAAGATCTAGTCTGAACCTCCTCTTCTTCAGTTTCAAACTATTTCCCCTTGTCCTATCACTAGATCCCCTTGGGAAAAGTCCCTCTGCAGCCTTCCTTCAGGTACTGGAAGGCAGCTCCACGGTCCCCACAGAGGGTGACATGCACTGCAATGCTGTATTTTCTAAACCTCCCGATACTGTTTGAGACTACCCTGAGCAGCCCTTCACGGGGAACTGGAAAGTGACACCGTATTACTTTCCCCAACAGAGCCCACATAATGACTGTGCTGCAAGTGCATCCTGCCTCACAATGAGTCACAGAACACTAGGGATTGGAAGGGACCCCAAAAGATCATCCAGTCCAATCCCCCTGCCACAGCAGGACCACCTAGACCAAGTCGCACAGGAACATGCACGGGCAGGTTTTAAACTTCTTCTTCAGAGGAGACTTCACCTCGATCCAAACCTTTGCGGAACAGCAGGGCTGATGTTTCTGCGAACCGGCACAGAACCATGGCTGTGAGAAATCTCGTCACTCCTGGAATAAAAACCCATCCAAATGCTGGCTAAAACGACTTTTTTCTTCCTCTTGAGGGCTGGACGTTGCCACACAGGGGTAAGTCAAGTACCTTCTTGCTGGAAACTGCCTGACTCATCCAATCTGGTAGCACTACCTTATTTTTTTGGTTCTTTGGTTTGGTTGGGTTGGGTGTTTTCTCTTCTTTTTTCCCCCCGAGTGAGCTGTTTCCCATCTGTAAGAACAGATGAGTCTGGTATTTGTTGTGTGAGGGGAGGTTTAACCAAGACATCTGGCTGGGGGTGTGGGAAGACAGAAGGGGAGAAACATCCAAGGCAAACAGGGGAGCATACTTCTAGTAAGAAGCAGGGGCCGGCCAGGTGTCTCTCTCGTGTGGCGTGTCCCACAAACTGATGGTAAATACTGAGTAGTTGAGGTTATTCAGGGTGTAAAGACTGTTTTCCACTGGAGCTGTAGTTTGGAGGCTTTTTCTCTTCCAAACAGCCAGCATGGACAGAAACACCTGGTTTGGAAGGGGCTCTGGGGGGGTCAACCAGTCCAGCTGTAGTGCTCAGACCAGGGCTAATGTCCGTGAACCACACACTTAACCCTTTTCAGCATCACAGTTTCTCCCACAACCCTACAGGAATTTCCATGCTGCTGAGTAGTTAAACATTGGACCAGGCTGCCCGGGGCAGTGGTGGAGTCCCCATCCCTGGAGATGTTCAAAAGGTGAGTAGGTGTGGCAGTCTGGGACATGGTCTAGTGGTGGTAGAGCTGTTGGGTTGAAGGTTGGACTTGATGATCTTGGAGGTCTTTTCCAACCTCGGTGTTTCTGTGATTCTGTTTGTGTTCTGATCGAGGGTCTTGGACAAAAGTCCATTGTTTCTGCAAACACTTACAGAGTCAGTAACTGCAATCAGATCCCTTCTCCGGCCTGAAGGGACCCATCTCCTGGTGTGTTGTGTGCGGCGGTCAGGGGGGTCACTACACAAAAAAGAAAGAAAGAGGGGAAAAAGAAGACAACACCCTCCAGCCAGGCAGAAGGGACTTTTTACATCTTCTTCCCCCGGCCCTTCAGGGAAGCGATGTGTCACACGGGTTCTCACAAAGAAGTTTCAGAGGAAGCCAGGCTGCCTTTCCCTGCAGCCTGCGCCTTCACTGCTTCCTGCCACAGGTGTGAGCTGCGCGGCTCTCACCGTGCAAGGGCTGGGGTCAGCGTGTCAGAGGCGGCGCTTAGAAATCCCCAGTGCTCTGGCTGCACCTCCGTAGTGAGAGGGAGCGCGGCGGAGACGCGGGTTTGCTGTGCAGACAGTCATTGTTTGCAGTGACAATATTTGTCCCAGGCACTGAGCTGCACCAGTCAGTCAGTAACCAACACTAACGTTCATGAGGGACTGTAGGTAAACACCAAACCACTAGCAGCCTAAAGTCTTTGATTTAAATGACAAGTTTCATTAAAATTGGCCCTTATTTGCTTATTTTCCTGCCACTAAGGAGGGCTGCAGCTTGTTTAAGCCCATTGAGGAAAGTGCCACTTTTCTTTGGGTTGTGGGTCTCTGCCAATACCTGAAGGGAACCTACAGGAAGGGCTGCAGAGGGACTTTTCCCAGGGGGATCTAGTGATAGGACAAGGGGAAATGATTTGAAACTGAAGGAGAGGATTTGATCTTCGGAAGCAGTTCTTCAGTCCAAGGGTGGAGAGACTCTGGAATCAATTGCCCAGAGAGGTTGTGGCTGCCCCCTCCCTGGAGGTCTTCAAGGACTTGAGCACCCAAGCCTGGTTGAGAGGTGTCGCTGCCCATGGCAGGGAGGTTGGAGTAGATGATCCCTAGGGTCCCTTCCAATCTCAGCCTTTTCTGTGATCCTGTCATTCCGTCAGTAAATCATGTTGAGACAAAAGTCCTCAAGCTTAGAGACACATGGAGTGAACATTGCGAACACTTGTTGCTTTTACTTAGATAACCAGAATCACAGAACATTAGGGACTGGAAGGGACCTTGAAAGATCATCTAGTTCTATCCCCCTGCCACAGCAGGGTCACCTAGACCAAGTCACACAGGAACACGTCCAGCTGGGTTTTAAACATCTCCAGAGAAGGAGACTCTACAACACCCCTGGACAGCCTGTTCCAGCACTCAGTCACCCTCACTGGGAAGAAGTTCCTTGCGATATTGACGTGGAACCTCCTATGTTCCAGCTTACCCTTGTCCTATTTCTAGATGACAATCAGAAGACCCTGACACCCATCCTCCTGACACCTGCCTTTCACATATTTATAGACATTAATGAGGTCACCTCTCAGTCTCCTCTCTCCAAGCTCAAGAGACCCAGCTCCCTCAGCTTTTCCTCATAAAGGAGGTGTTCTACAACCTTTGTGGCTCTGTGCTGGACACTCTCAAGAAGTTGTGTGTCCTACTTGAACTGAGGGGCCCAGAATTGGACACAATACTCCAGATGTGGTCTCACCAGGGCAGAGTAGAGGGGGAGGAGAACCTCTCTGTATCTGCTAACCACCCTCATTCTGATCCACCCCAGGATGCTGTTTGCCTTCTTGGCCACAAGGATAGGACAAGGAGCAATGGGTGTAAGTTGCAGCAAAGTAGGTTCCGCCTCAACACAAGGGGGAACTTCTTTACTGTGAGGGTCACGGAGCACTGGAACAGACTCCCCAGGGGGGTCGTGGAGTCTCCTTCTCTGGGGACTTTCAAGGCCGCCTGGATGCGTTCCTCTGTGATCTGTGTTAGATAGTTTTGTCCTGCTCCGGCAGGGGGGTTGGACTCGCTGATCTCTTGGGTCCCTTCCAACCCCTAACATCCTATGATCCTATGATCCATTGCTGTCTGATGGACATTCTGCCGTCCACCAGGACCCCTAAGTCCCTTTCTCCTACACGGATAATCTTAATAGGATGGGAACAGTGCCAGGCGGTGACTCAGCCAGTAGAAACCATGAATAAGCCTGCAGAGCTACAACACAAATGTTGCTCACGTCTTCTTGCTTCACCTGCTTAAGGGCAAGAAGGCTAGAAGTCTGGTGGTACCAGGCAAGTGCTTGGCTTGCTGGCATGAAGCCACCAGAAGCAGCTGAGGTAATGCCTGAAATATTACCTGTATGGGACAGTCTGATTTTGCTCTACGTATCTTTCTCTTCAGGGGCATTGGACTAGATGACCTTTCGAGGCCCCTTCCAATCCCTAATGATTCTATGTTTCTATGACATGACCCATGTGTTCACTGTTTTTGTAGGCAGCAGTTGGATGTGTCTGTGCCTGATCACTACAGCCCTGCCCAGATCACAGACAGCCCTGGATGGACTCACTGTGCAGCAAGGCTGGAGGAGGCTCAGCACTGTGACTGGAGATGGAGTCAGGCTCTGCTCAGTCACGTCCAGTGACAGGACAAGGGGCAACCGGTACAAGCTCAAACACAGGAGGTTCCATAAGAAAAGCTTTTTCACTGTGAGGGTGACAGAACCCTGGCACAGGCTGCCCAGGGAGGCTGTGGGGTCACCTGCTCTGGAGACTTTCAAAACCAGCATGGACATAGCCCTGTGTGACCTGACCTAGGTGATCCTGCTCTGGCAGTGGGATTGGACTAGATGATCTCTAGAAGTCCTTTCCAACCCCAAACATTCTGTGACTTTGTGAAGATGAAGGTGAGAGGCTGGCAGGTGATGTTGGGGGGAAGAGTGGCAGGGGACTGGGGTGCTGCCTCCACATTTGTGATTAGGGCTTCGTCTGCAGAAGGAGCAAACTCTTCTTGTAGTTACTGTAGGTAATAATACCTGTAAAGATAGAAGTGCTGGGGATCTTCCTGAGAAGGAAATAAAAAAAAGAAGAAAAGAAGAAAAGTGTCTTTCACTCATCTCTTCTGCAAGTGGCATTCTATAGGATTCCTGCCTAGTGGCTCCGTTCTGTGGTTCTTTGGAATTCTCAGTATCTTCTGCAGCATCCAAGGAGTGGATGGACAGGACTGTGTTCTAACAAGAATCTTCACCACCACCACGTCTGAATTTATTACCACACTGCAGCTTCACCAGCCTTCTGTTTTAAACACATTTCAGATCCTGCATGGATCCAGCCTCCTGGCATCCAGGAGCGGGGATGCTGAGCCTTTCAGGACGGAATCCTCCGTGCTCAGCAGAGCCAGATTTCACCTCTCTCAGGTGCTAGTTTTGAGTTTACTGTAACGTGCCCATTCAGCCAGACGAGTCACATCAGCCCGATAGTTATTTGCCAAAGAAATAAATCATTGTTTTGTGTTCTTTTTCTCACTAGGCATGAAATTGAGGGGGGGGGATCCCAAATAAACAGCTAGTTTTGCTGCACACCTTGGGAGCAGCTGATAAAGCGATTCTTAGGAATTAATTGACCCAATCTAGAGGGCTCTGTATAGTTTCAATGCAGGTGGGCTGAGGGGGCACCTAGAGCTACACTTGTGTCTGGTATGAGGACAGGTTGATCCCTGCAATGAACATGTGTGGAAGAAGGGACTGAGGAACTGCAAAGGCACCCTCTAGCTCTTTGCCTCCAGCTCTCTATCGTTTGAGCCTGGAGAGGAGAGTGCTCCGAGGAACCTCATAGCAACCTTCCAATCCCTGAAGGAGCCTGTAGGAAAGCTGGGGAAGAACTGTTCAATACAGCAGGGAACAACAGGATGAGGGGTCATGGTTTGAACCTGGAAAAGGGTAGATTGAGGTTAGACAACAGGAAAATGTTCTTGAATCTGAGGGAGGTGGATCCTTGGAATGGGTTGCCTGAAGAGGTGGTAAAGGCTCCATTCCTGGAGCCATTCTAGGTCAGGCTGGACGGGGCTCTGGGCAACCTGGTTTAGTGAGGGATGTCCGTGCTTATTGCAGGGGGGTTGGGCTAAATGACTTTTAGAGGTCCCTTCCAACTCTATTATTCTAGGATTCAGACAAGCTCTTGCAACCTTTCCTTACCTCTAAGAAGACGTGATCTTATATTTAATCACATTTACCACAGGCTGCAACTGTGGCTGTTATCACTCTACCACAACTGGAAGAAGAAAATCCATACCCCTACAGATCCCTTCTTCTGGGATGAGACTACACAAACCCTCCACTCTCCTACAATTAACTGATGTATCAATTTCCAAAACCCAATCCAACACACTAAATCCCCCAAAACTTAGCGCAAACCGGTTGTATCCAGAAAGAGAAGACAGAACACGTGGTTTTTTTCCCTTTTACACTCTGTATCGTCCACATGGAAAGATTCAACATACTGGTTCAGGAAAGAGGAAAAGTTGTTTAAAGAACCTGAGTCTGTGCTACTCAGGAAATGCTGACAGAGGAAAAGGATGGATCAGACTGGACATCTCGTACTGTCCTACTGCCTGTGCTGCAGGTAACTGAGAGCTCCAGGAGTGATTTCGTAACAGGCATCATGAGCTGGCTGGCAGAACCACCTGCTTCACCTGCTCATCATTCCCTCTGCGCCCTAATTTATCCAGAAGAACGTAGAATTTTGGTTTCACTTGTCTGTCAAATCCAAAATGTGCAATTGAAAACCCATGTAAGATCTTACCTTGAGAAACAAGAACTTGGCGGAGCAGGGTTACTGGTTGGACTTGATGATCTCAAGGGTCTTTTCCAACCTGAACCATTCTGTGATGCTAAGTCAAGGCAGAGAGCAAGGTACAGGTTTTGTTGATCATCAGGTGTCTCAAAGTAGTTGTAGGCTACAGCTGCAAGTTGAGAAAAATCCAAACCAGGCTGATGGCACTGAAGCAAATCAAATTTGCCTGAAGCCAAACTGTAATGTAGTTTAAGACCATGACTGCGAGTCACATTTCACCCAGAGTATCAATGACCTCCATTTAATTCTTCTATGTGCCAATGCACCCAGTAAGCAGAAAACAGTCACTGGCTACATGTAATTACAAACCTCTGTGCTCTATGGATCTCCCAGAAACTGGTTTCTATTAATTCTCAACGATCCTCCGGTGCAGATGAACTGAACAAGCTTAAAACACAGGTTTAGCCTTCAGTACAAAAGCGAACGTAAGAAAAAGGAGAGCACACACACATTCATCTTCTGAGATGTTTTTAATTGATTGTAAAATAAAAATTCAACTATTTACATGTGGTCAAGCTACACATTTCAGACAGGAACCAAAGTACACTCAGCAGGCCCACAGTGGGTAATTCAACATTCAAAATGAGGAAGACTACCATTAAAAGTGAGAGAACACTTTTTAGGGGCAAAGAAGTCACAGAATAAATTGCTAGGTGCGGTTGTGGAGTCTTTAAAATGCAGTTATGGGGAGAAGAATGAATCGCTGACCCTTGGAGGTCACAGCTAGCCCAGTGGTTACATCCACTTAGGAGAATACAGACAGTATTCACACACAAGTACTTCAAACCACATTACAGACATCTGTGCAGGCAACTTGTAAGATGAAAGGNGCTTCCTAACATCCAAACTAAACCTCCCCAGAGTATCTTCAGGCCCTGCTCTCTGGTCCTGTTTCTAGTTGCCTGGGAGAAGAGCCTGCCCCCCCTACCTGTCTACAACCTCCCTTCAGGTAGTTATAGAGAAGGTCCCCCAAGTCTCCTCCAGGCTAAACAACCCCAGCTCCC
>VXBP01003564.1:0-76673 GCA_013400115.1 Rhinopomastus cyanomelas | reverse complement strand
TGAACCCTCTCCAGAAGCTCCACGTCCCTCTTGAAAATCCCCTGTGTCAGCAACAACGTGGGCAGAGCTGTAGTGCAGAGGTGGGATCTGGCCCTGGGTAGGTATGATCTGGTCCCACCGGGTTGCCCATCGGTGTTTTCCAGCTGTGTGGCCATAAACTCAGTTTGCTGGGGCACAGGGCACCCACTGGAGATGCCCATGATGCCCATGCCCTCTGTAGGCTGCAGCTTGGGGATGCTCCTTTCTGGATCCAGCACCTACATGCCATGTCCAGTGGCTGGTAAGGAGTGAGCACTGGCCCCAGATGTCTTTTGTGCTCAGGCATGCAGCTTTTCGAGAGGTGGACGTGAGGAACCAGGTTGCCAGCACAAAGCACCACCAGCATTTCCTCCTCTGTTATTCCTTTAAAATGTCCAGAGGAAAGGCATGGGGCTGAAGGTGTAGGAGGAGGGTCATTGAGCACCCCGTGCACATGCCAGGTGTGTGCACAGTTCCTGAGGGGTACACCTCATACTAACCCAGCCCTACAGTGCAAGTGTGCATGCACAGACCCTTAAGTGTGCAAGCCTATGCCCTGTGTGCATCCCTGTGCATCTATACATATGGGTCCCTTGGGGGACACCTGGGCTGGTGCTGGTAGTTGCTGTGGAAGGGATTGAGTGGGAGACAAGTTGTGGAGGGAGAGATAGAGAAGGAGGGGAAAGTAAGGAAGTAGGCAGTGGTGTGGCAAGCGCCAGCGGGTCAGGGAGGTTAAACCGAACAAATCCCCTCATTGACTCCCTGCCTGTTCAGCCATGAACGAGTATCATGGGGGACGTGCGCTCGCCTGGAGCTAGGACCACCCCTGTGCTGCTGGCCCCAGGCAAATTATATGGGATGGGGCTGTGGATTGTACCTGCAGCAGTATTTCATGACATGTTCTGTCTCAGGGAACCTATGCCAGCCTCTTGTGCCTCAGTTCCTCTCCTGCACAACAGGTTGGAGGAGGAGGATGAGGATCCTGCAAACCCCCCCATTTACTCCAGGGCCAGTCTGTGGGTAGGGGACTGCTGTCCCAACGCGAGCACTGCCAGCAAGCAGTCCCTCGTCTTGCACACAGCTGGGTTAATGTTTGCAGCAGGCGGCTGCCCCAGGAGCAGTGTCACCCACTGTGGTGGGGAGGGGGGTTTTAATGACCTGCCGGATCCGACGCATTATCAGTGCTGATTAAATCTGCTGCTCTATAAAGCACCGTTAAATATTAAGCATGATGAAAGGCTTTGGAGGGAAGTTGTGGCACTGGGAGGGGGCTACAGACAGAGCTGTCTGTTTACCCCACACCGGTGGGGTGACCACTGAAGCTGGGGATTTTAAGGGGAGTGATCAACCCAGCACCTATAGGAAGAGTGGAGCCAGGGGAACAGCCCCTTCCCCAAGAGCCAGCAGTGCCTTTGAATGCAGCTGGAGTCCCAGCAAAGCTGTCCTGTAACCATTAACTTATTAACGACTGATGTCGGAGGCAAGCAGTGGCTCACAAGGTCAGGGGGTGGTTTGTGCCCCGCAGTGATTGAGCTGCCCCCCAGCTCTGGCAGTGGGAATGGGGGAGGTGCTTGCAACTCTTTTTTGTGTGCCCCATGACTGGAGGAGGGCACTGCGGGGGCTTTGGCCAGGGACACCATTGCGGTCCTTGTACTGTAGGGTACACAAGGGCTGTGTGTTAACCAGAATAGCCCATTTCTATGGTTGTAAGACTGGGGTAAGCTGAAGCTTTCCTATCCCAGCTATGTCTTTAGGACACAGGAGGGCACCCTGTTGTCTGAATGCCTGGCCATGTGTCATCTCCCTGGGGGAGAAACCAGGGACCCTCAGCTCAGAGACTGTAGTGATACCCTGTCCCAAACAGCCTGTCCAAGTCAGCCACCCCAGGGGTCTGGTGCTGTGCATGGAGATGAGCACTACCTGAGCTCTCTTCGTGAACAGTGGCCAGATGGAAAAATTAGCAGTGCTGCTGATCAATGTGGTGCATATAGAGCGTCACAGGGCTGGGGGAGCCTAAGAGGCCAAGGGATGCTGAGCAGGGTCTGGGATCAATACAGTTCATATTAAGTGGATTAAGTGATCTGAGCCAGCCCTGACTGCCAGCAGGAGGTGGCAACCGAGCAGGGGCTGTGGAAAGTCCCACTGCAATCAATTCCCTTGGCAGAACTGCCTGGAGAATGTGGGGGTGAAGCTTGCCTGGGCAGGGCGGCCTGGAGATGTCGGTGGGGGGTGGCTTAGGACCTCCCTGCATCCTTCCTCTGTCTAAGGGTTTCAGCTGGACTAAGTGATGCTGGAGATGGCATCTCCAGCCCTACAAGCTCCCTAGCTTGGAGAGACTCATCTCCTGAGTGTGTGAGAGGTTCTAATGATGTTATTTAATTGGAATGAAGAGGACAGAGAGGATGAGGTGTATTCACATCCCTTTAATAAACCATGTTCGACCCATTGACCTTTAACCTGTCTGACAAGCCCCATTATCCCCATCCCTTAAGGAGTAAAGATGTTACCATGGCAATGGGATGATGGGAGGGAGTGAGGTCCCGAGAACTGCACCCAGGGTTAGGTGGGGATAAGGACACCCTGTGGTGGCCCTGCCTGGCAGTGCTGAGTGAAGGTGCGGTGGTGCTGGTAGTGCCTCAGCTTTTGGGGATCCTAGCACTGTGGATGGGGTCCCTGAGGTCAGCACAGCAGAGCTGCGCTGCACACTGGCAGGATATCGATCACTGGGCTTGACAGTTTAATACTTCTGTTTATAGAAGAATATAGTTACATCGATGGCGTTAAATGAGTTACTAATTATATCAATACAAACACGATTAAAAGGGTCCTTGCTCATAGGTCACTGCAAGCAGGAGCCACTGCTCTGTTGCACAACTGCCCCAGGGCAAGGCCTGCCTGGTCACTCTGAGGAGCACAGCAGCAGAGGGGATGCTGTCGGATGATGTGTGCCCCTGTGGGGTGTCTGTCTAGGGGGTATGCCTGTCTGGGGCTGTGGGTGCCCAGCTGGGCCTGAAGGTGTCGATCTGGGTCTGTGCCTGCACATCTAGACTGTGCATGCACATTTGGGGCTCTTTGTGACCATCTGGGTGTTTGTATGCCTGTTTAGAGCTGTGTATGCACATTTGGGGTTGTATGGTTCCATCTACAGTTGTGTCTTCCAGTCTGGGGTTGTGCATGCCCCTGTGGAGTTGCAAGTGTGCTTCTGGGGTAGCGTGTGCCATCTAGGGTTGTGCATGCATGAAGGGCTTGTGCATGCATATACGGAGTTGTACATCCTTGACTGGGGCTGTGGGTACCAGGTGAGACTATGTGTTTCAAACTGTGGTTCTGTGAGCCTGTCTGAGCTTGTGCTTTTCCATATGGGGTTGTGAATGCCAGTCTGGGGTACAGCGTGCCCACCTGTTTGAGTCACTGTCCCTGGGTGTTTTTAAAGGTTGTTTAGATGTGGTGCTTAGAGATATGCTTTAGTGGTAAACTTGGCAGAGTAGGGTTAATGGTTGTACTTGATTATCTCAAGGGTCTTTCCAGCCTGAATGATTCTGTGATCCTATGATCTGGGGTCCATGCCCTTGCAGGGCTGTGAACACATCTATGGAGTTGTGGGTGCTCTTGCACAGTTGTGTGCACCCAGTGCAAGGCTGTTCATGGTCACCTGGAGTCTGCCTGAGGTTGTTGGTGCCCATAGGTTTCTGCACATCTGGACATGGTAGTTGGTGCCTTTGTAGAGATTTGTGCCTGTGCAAGTTGTGCATGCGTGTGCAGGGTTGTGCACACTCACCTGATGTTCTGTGCAGCCACATTGAGCTGCGCAGGACTGTGCATGCTTGTGTAGGGCTTGTGCCTGCACAAGGTTCTGTGTGGCCCTGGGAGGGTGAGTGTGCATTACAGGGTTGTGCACACAGTTGCGCAGCCTTGTCTGTGCCCAAGAGAGATTGTGAGTGGCAGGGCCCTGAGTAAGGGATGGAGCTGGCTCCTTCTTCAGGGCTGGGGCCAACTTGGAAGCTGAGGTAGATCACCACCCATACCACTAATCATACTACCCCTATGCCGTTCCTGTGCCATCACTCCTGTGAACCTCTGACACTTGGATACCATAGCCAGTCTTGGCTGTGACCCAGCCCAGCCCCCATCAGCAAGAATCCCCCAAGATCCCCTCTTCTGCAGACCAAGCATCCCCAGATCTCATGGGACACCTGGTGCATCCTCAAGAGGACCCTACCAGCCAGTCTCTTATTACTCAGCTTTGCTCTTGCGTCTGCTTCAAAGCTGACCTTTGCTCCCTGTTTGATGTAATGTGTTTTTGCATCCCAGTGCCCCATAGATAGAAGGTTAGACTTAAAAATGATGGAGAAATAGATCCTAGCACTAGGATGTCACTCCTGTTTGGGAGGCTGAAGACAGTGGCTGCACACTGTGGGTGGGACCCTGCCCGTCTGTTCGGCAAGAGTGGCACATAGGGGACAGCGGAGACACGTGTGCAGGAGTCTACCCCACCCCAAAAAAGGTGTCAGCTTCACCCTGTGGTGGGATGGGCAATGATTGCTGCTTTTGGAAGGGTTGGTCCTGCTTTGACAAGGGAGGAGATTGTAACGAGTGAACACAGGCGAAGCAGCGCAAGTCAGAGCCCTGCTGCAGGCAGGGGCAGGCAGGGAAATGCAGGCAAAAACCTGGCTCACACAGCCTTCCTGAGGTGGAAACCAAACAGCCCCCATGAGCTCTGCTCTGAGCCTGACCTACTTACTGTAACTGATGGCTTGAGGAGCTTCTGGGAAAAGGTAGATGATGAAGAGGGGACACACAGCAGGGCAGGGCGCACCATGGTGTAGGGAAGGGATGGAATGTTGGCACCTGAGGGTCAGGACACCCTGAGAACTCTCTGCTGTAAAGAAAGGATGGGCATGTGACACCCAGTGGGCAAGGAAGGTTCAGAGATGGCGTGGCTTTGAGCTAGGCAGTCAGGACCCATGAGTGTGTTGGTTAGGGACAGGCTGTTGACACCCATTTGTTGGACAAGGGACAGGCAGATAGCACTCTTGGGTTAAATGAGGGACTGCATTAGATATGTCTGTCCAGTGATAGGAGCCATGGATTGTCCGTAGGAGCATCCCTGTGTGTCTCCATGTACTCCCATCCCTGTATCCTCACATCCCCATGTCCCCCAAGTGCCTATATCCCCACATTCTTTCATTCCCATGTCCCTACATCCCTGCACGTCTGTATTCATTTGTCCCCATCACATCCCTGCATCTCGCCCCATCCCCAGCTCCCTGCAGCCTGACATCCCAGCAGCACATCTTCCTTTATTTTTCTAGTGAATGATGTGCTGCATGGAGGGGGGTGCTGCTCCCTTTCTATTGGGTTTTAACGGCCTTTCCCAGCACAATTGTTTTTTAAACGACTCTATTTTGTGCCTGACTTTGTTTTCCAGCTTGCATTTCTTTGTATATGTTTTGGAAATCCATTCTGGACTGCTGAGTTTTGTTTCTTTTCAATAGCTTTAAATTCTTGCCAGGCTTGCTGGGAGGAATTGGTGTCTATAGCACCTTCGATTGGTGCTAATTTTTCCTTCATGTGCTCTGACTTTTACTGCTGGGACATCGATCTGGTGGGCTCCAATTTGTCATGGTCACCCAGGTGCTGTGCTGGAATCAGGCGAGCCCTGGCTTTTGCACAGAGTCAGTGCTTCATCTCCCCAGTGCAGGGGCTGCGCTTTCCTCCTCAGTGCTGTCCGACAGCTCAACCTAAGGGTTGTGTCCATGTGTCCAGACCTGCATCCGTCCAACACACATACATATTCTCACCATCCTGTGTGCAGACTCACCAGTTTGCACGCGTCTGAGCACACACAGACTTGCCGGGATGCATGTGCATCAGTGCACCTCTGGCTTTGCACACACACCCACTGCAGGAAGTTCCTGTGCTTTTCAAGGATGTGTCACATACTCACACCCCGATCCCCCGTGCAACCAGTGAAGATGGATTTGGAGTCCACATGCCCAGACAAGGGGAGATGGCTCTGGGGTCACTATGTCCAGGTGAGGGAGGAGGGTTCGTCGATGTTTCTCTTTGCAGAGGTGAGTTCCTCACACTGTCCTCAGCCATCGATCAAGCCCTGTCTCATGGTGACATGGCTCAGGCCGTGCTTATCAGGTCATCAATAGCCTTGTCACCCCAGTCAAGTGGGGCAGCCTCAGCACTTGCAGTTCCCTCAGCAGCACTAGCAGTACCATGGCCCTGCTAGGACGGAACCATCTTCTTCACTGCACAGGTGGGTGTGTGTCCCTGCAGATGAGGATGCTAATCCCATTCTGGGACCTGGTGAACACAAGCACTGAGCATTGCTTGGAGGCTCCCAAGGCAGACAGGGCTGAGCATCCCAGTCCCAGAACTGCCCCATCTGTATCAGCATAATCTTCCTGGGCTGAAACACTATAATCTCTCTGCTTAGGAAGGTGAAGCGTTAGGACAAAGTGAGGCACAGAGGCAGCATCTCTGCAGCAAAGGGTGCAAAATAATCAGTAGGGTGCATGACAAGTCCATACCAAGCCCCAGCACGGGGAGACCCCAGCACTGCCTGCACAGAGGTTGTGCTGGGGGATTGTATTCATGGCTCAGGGGCAGCTTCTCATTGCTTTCAAAGAAGGCAACTGGGGCAGGGAGTGCTATTGGGTCCTGGTACAGGCAGAGTCCTGCCCTTGGCACTGCTTCCTCTGCCTCATGCACCCACATGTGCCCACAGCACTGATCCCTCTCTCTCCTGCCTCCAGCTCTATGAACTGGACGAGGATCCGAAACGCAAGGAGTTCTTGGATGACCTCTTTGGCTTCATGCAGAAGAGAGGTAAAGGTGGGTGACTGGGGTTGGCTGGGCCCTCATGTACTGAGGGTCGTTGTGATGCTAGTTGCTGATGCTCAGTGGTGATGTCCATTAGCAACAACCATTAATGATGTCCATTTACATGGCTTTCTATTGATGCCAAGTGGGGATGTCCTTGGCAGTGCCCATTAGTAGTACCTGTTAGGGCTTCTCATCAGCAATGCCCAGTAGAGATGCCCAATACCAGCACTTCTCAGTGATGTCCGTGATGCTGCAGGAGCAGGCCCAGCAGTCTGGACAGCACTGAGCACCAAGGGGTTAAGGACTCGTCAGCCTGCCCTGCCTATCGGAAATCTTTGTTATTGGCATGGGGGGCCGAGGGGGCTCACAGGGACTCGATAAATGCTTTAACCTTCGCCCTCCCCGTCCTGGCGTGCGACAATTAAAAGTTGCCAAATGCGGGCATGTGGCCGGCTGTATTAATTAGAGCCTTTTGCTGGTGTGTGGATTAATGAACAAGACGCTCAATAGTCAGTAAACCCCAGGCAGAGGTTAATGCTGAGCTAATTAACAAGGGAGGGCTGAGGATATGTGGGAGCACTAGGGCTGGCTGCGTGTGGGGTGAGGATAGGCAGGAAGGGACACTTGTCCCCAAGCCTTTCCAGTGGGAAGGGTGGCCTGCCTGCAGGGTAGCATTTGGAGTCAGATTGAGACCTCACAAACTTCTTTTGCTCAGAGCTATGCTGCAGGTCCCTCATGCAGCTATGGGGTTCATGCATAGCACTCTGTGGGTACCATCCAGTCCCCTGGCCCTGGAGCAGGGCTGTGGGTAGCAAGTGAGAGCATCACCACTCCCTTGGTCCTCCATCCATCAGCCAGAAGATTCATGGGCTGTTCTGCAGCTTCATTATCTCTCTCTCCAGAGCTAATTAACTCCCTCACCATTGGGGCCGCGGCTAATTAAGCAAGTGCCTGGTGGTGCAGGGAGCAGGGAGGGAGCCTTATACTTCCCTGTCAATGCTGCTCCTCACCCCTCTGTGCCTGGCTGTCCTGCTCCTGTCCTCTCTGCCCCGTTTCCTACAAGTGTGTGGCATGCCATGCAGAGGTGCAGATGTGACTGTTGATAGAGGAGCTGGATATCAAAGAGAAGGGGACAGAAGGGCTGCAGGGCAGGGAATCTGGAGCCTGATGTCAAAGAGAAAAGGAGCAGAAGGGCTGCAGTTCCCTCAGCAGCACTAGCAGTACAGGGCAGGGACAGCATTATACAGTTCATCAGGATCTGGCTGAGAAGCAGCACTCATAAGCCAGTGCAAGTTTTGCTGGGGCACCCAGAGGTGCATGGTCAGGGTGCCACAACCCTGAGGCTATATCCCCAAGGTGACCGTGGACTGGGTTGGGGATTAACGGTTACAGCAGGACAGCCCTAATGAAAGGGGGTGCATCCCCTCTACTGTCTGCCAGGGCAGTATTTGCCCTGGCATTTTTCAGTGGGGCTGGAAAACCAGTGGGACTGGAAAATGTGTTGGGGAGTATAGCAGGGATCCTACGGCACAGGACAGGAACACCCAGCCCCAGTGGTTACATGAGAGTAACATCAAACACAGGATACAAGCAGTGGGGCATCTCATCCCAAACCCCAAAAGTGGTGAGCTAGGACACAGAGGGACTATTTCTGCATTTGCTCGCTGGGAGTCCGAAGGCTCCCTCCCATCTCCTTACCAAGCTGAGGGCTTTGCTGATAACACAGGGCCATGAATCAGTCACGTCACCTCCCTGAGCTTTTGTGCTTCTTGCCCTGGCCAGGGCCAGGGCCATCACTCTGCAGGACACAGACAGGTGCCTTTGTCAGTGGGATGGGCACTGGCTGCCTGCCCCATGCAGCCCCAAGATTAATTGTGAGCTGCTTTTGTTAGCTGCCAGGACTGGGGAGAGGGTAAGAGAAAAGAAGTCAGTGGGCCATCCATCAGGGACTGAGATTCCACAAACTTGTTGGCACATCGGGATGATGGGGAGCCCTGGAATCAGCTCCCCCTGAGTGGTGAGGTTGGTAGCCAGCAGCCCTGAGCAGGGCTAGCAAGGGACCACTGGCAGATCCTGAATCAATATCTCTGCCTTTTTCCCAGGAGTATAAACTCCTCTCCCCCTTCCCAGCCCAGTGAACAACACAGACAAGAAAAAAAAGTTAAATGAACTCAGTAAAGGAATAAAAAGAGCTCATTTTTCAGGCTTACGTGAAAAAGCCAAGCCAATATTGGGGCCATAAATTAGGGATGCTGGAGGATGGCGGTGAGTGACGGCTTCGTTTGAGGGGTGAAGCAGAGCCATGACAGCCTTCCACAGCCAAATGAATGGCTTTCCAATACCGCCCACACCCCACCACCCTGCAGGAAGAATAAATATGGGATGGGATGGGACAGGACAAGATGGGATGCTTGTCTCTCCTCGGCCTTAACCACAGCCTCCAGCTGCACTCTGGACCATTGCCATGAGGGGCCAAGGGGCAGAACAAGACTGGGGATACCTGGGTGTGCTAGGAAAGTGGGGAGGATGTTGCAACTGGAGTAAGTGTCTGTGGGAACCATGCTGGTCCCTGCTGGTGGCACCATGTCCCATTGCTTCATAGTCTTGGGGAAGGTTGATGCTGAGAGACTACGGTTTAAGGGTCTCTGCTTAGGGCACTTGAAGGGTACCTGGGATCATGTCTCTTCAGGTGGGGCACTGAAGCCCATTTAGCAGTCAGAGGGGTGTCAGGGGGATCTGGGTCTCTTTAGGGATTCCCTCTCTATGGGGTTCAGCATGGGATTTTAAAGAGAGAAAACCTCTCAATATGGAGGTTATAAGGTGAATCCTTCCACAAGGATTATGGAGGAAGTCCCTCTTCTCAGAGGATTATAGAATGAGTCCATTTTAAAAGTTTCTGTGGGTGCCCTAAACCAGGACAGTGGAGTTTCTTTTCATGGGACTCTGAAAGCAGGTTGCAAAAGGAGTCTTTATAGGATGTTCATGGAGATTTTTGGTAAGTGCTTTGTATGCTCTGTGGGAAGGTCTAAGAGTTGTTGAGGGAACATTCCTCTTTAAGGGGCTTTGGAGTAGGCACTTGACCCATCCCACTGTGCCCCCACATTCCAGCTGAGCATCCCCAGCCTCATCAACAGACATCTCCATCAGTGGGGCACTGTCAAGCATGCCAGGGTCTGACCTGCTCATGAGGACAGTGTCACTCTCTCAGACATCCTGGTGTCCTGCCTGCAACCCCATGCCTGTGGGTGATCACTCAGGCACCTTCTTCTGCAGGAAAGCTAGTAATGAGGGTAAAGGGATAAAGTGGGGGCTGTGTCTCCAGGAAGTGACAGTTCCCATTGGCTTGCTTCACACCTTTTCTCTCTCCTATGTGCAACTGGAAGGGACACCTGTGAACCGCATCCCCATCATGGCCAAGCAAGTGCTGGACCTGTACACACTCTACCGACTGGTGACGGACAAGGGTGGCCTGGTCGAAGTAATCAACAAGAAGATCTGGCGAGAGATCACCAAGGGTCTCAACCTACCTACCTCCATCACCAGCGCTGCCTTCACTCTCCGCACGCAGTGAGTGCCTGGCAGTGGCAGCGGGCAGGGGCACCCACCGTAGGACACCCACTGACTGGGATGCCTGAGAGCGCTGACCAGAGTCTGGCACGGGGTACCTCAAAAAGGGATTGAGGGCTCTGCCCTCTCACCACAGGGCTGGCTAGGAGGTACATCGTGCTGGATCAAACTGTGGCTCTGTCCCCTATGCAGATACATGAAGTACCTGTATCCCTATGAATGTGAGAAGCGAGCACTCAGCTCTCCGGGGGAACTTCAAGCTGCCATTGACAGCAACCGCCGGGAGGGACGGAGGCAAACTTTTGGCACGGCCCTCTTTAACTACTCGCCAGCCGGCACCCCTACCCTGCTGAGCTCCCCCAAAATACCGCTGCCAGCTCTAAGCATCTCCACACACAGCTGTGGCCAGCTTGGACAAGTACACACCATTAAGAAAGGTGGGTGAGGAGCATGTCTGCTCTATAGCAGGCATCTCACTACTCCAGCTGCAGGGTTGTTCCCTCACTGCTTCTTCCCCTTTTTGCTTGAAGTGAAAACAAAGAGTAATTTTACTTATTTAGTCCCTCTCTGCAACTGAGAAAGCTTTACTACTCCTGGCTTTGAAGAAGGACTAAACTCAGAGGCTGGGGATGGTGGCCTGCCCTGTCCCATGCTTCTGGTTGGAGGTGACACTGGCTGGGAAGGTTGAGGAGGGGTAGTGACGGAGTGACCTGCTGAGCTCTCCTGATCATTGCAGAGGATGGCGTGCTGGCGGCAGCTGTTCCAGGGCGTATTGCTATCCCAGTGGGTCTGGCTAGCCACCACCTTGCAGCAGCCCAAGCAGCAGCTGCCTCGCAGGCAGTGGTGCTGGAGCAGCTGCGGGAGAAGCTGGAGACAGGGGAGCCCCCAGAGAAGAAGATGGCTCTGACGGCGGAGGAGCAGCAGCGGCTGGTGCAACATGCACTGCAGCACAACCTCCTGGCTGTGGCCTCACAGTTCCCCATGAATGTCAAGATCTCCAACAGAGGTAGCAAGAAGCAGCGTCTCAGCTTGCATCACCCCATCCCTTGGCACCTCAGGAGAGAGCAGCAGTGGCTGGAGAGGGAATTGGGTGCCCAGAGAAGCAAGGGCCCTGCATCTCTCTCTCAGGCAGCTTCTTGTTTCTGTTTCTCTTAACGCTCATATTGGTATTTCCTCTCCCCAGATGACAGACAGGAGACTGCATTGAACCTGTCCACCAACGGCATTAGCAGTATCAACATGTCAATAGAAATAAATGGAGTTGTCTACACAGGTAAATAGAAAGGCCGCTTGGCCCATGTAATTGCGGCTGGGAAATCCAATAACTTATAGCCACTGCCTGGCCTGCAAGTCCTTCCTTCAATCTGATGTCTTTACTATAAAATCCATTGTAATGAAGTGGCAGGGCCCGGGGAGAGGGGGCAGGAGAGGGACCGGGTCAGTAAGAAAGGAAATTGGCCCCTGGCAGGAGCTAGAAATGATGGGTCGAAGTGGGAGATGGTTGAATGGATGGACAGTTTTGGGCTGAGAAGTAAAAAAATGGCACCTGGTGTCACCCCCCACCAGGGGGTCCTGCAGGCAGGTCCTGCATTTGGTGTCACTTCAATGCCAGTGTGCCCAGAGGGTCTCTGTCTGGCTGCAGGATTTGACTGGTTGCAGAGTGTGGTGTTGGATGTGGGGGAGAATACTGGATTGCTGTTCTGGAGCAAAGGCTTGTTTGGGGAGCTGATATGCACCTAGCTGGTTACGAAGTTTATCCTATGTTCCTCAGCTCTCCACCTGCCCCCAATGGGCAGCTTTTCTCTCAGGAATTAAAAATCTAATGAGATGGAAAGATCAGGACTAACCAGCACTAAGGGCTGCCAGCCAAACAGTCCTGGGCCACCCCATGGGCCAACTCATGCCCTGTGTGGGTGAGGATGACTGGGCTGGGAGAGGTATCAAAGATGATGGTGGAGGGGCTAGAGCCTCCAGGGTGCTCGTCTCCCCCAGGCCTGGGTGCTGAGGGCCGTCTCTGGGCTTGTCCTAACCCACCTGCTCTTTCCTTCCAGGAGTCCTGTTCGCCCGTCGGCCCCCAGCCTCTGGTGGAGGAAGCACTCAGAACAGGGTGAACCCTGTGTCTGCCCCAAACCCACTGATACCAGCCCCCTCGCACAGCCACACTCCCACCAGCACCTCACCATAGGGGATACACCCTTCCCTCCCACCACAAAAGCATTTGGGGTACTGCAGGGTCTGGGGGTCTGAGCTGTGGAACCCAGCTGGGCCATCAAGGTGGAACCTGAAGGTGCCTCTTGCTGTAATACTTGCTCTGTCTGTGCAAATCTGCAAGCAGCCACATGGGCCTTTTTGTCCCTTACTCCCATGCATGGGCCCCTTTCCCCACATGTGACCTTCAACACCTGCACCTTCCTTCCCAGGACCTGCCCCTAGGTGATCCCTTCATAGTTCATGCCTGCCCTGCTGCCCAAGCCCTGCCTAGGCCCCATAAGCTGCAGCCTCTACACACTGCAGCCTCCATACCCACCTTGGTGTGTACACCACATCATCCACTTAGACAGACTCATTGCACGGGCTGTATCTCTTGCATACAGACTGCCCCATGCACATCCACACGGACATGCCTTTCCTCAACCCCATGCAGTACATTCTTACTGCATCCCCTACACACTGCATCCCCAAAACACCCGTGGTACCCACATCACATCACCTGTGCACACTTACCATGCAAACACTGCAGCTCTTATAAACTTTATACCCTACACACTGCATCCCCTATAAACTGCACCCCCTACTCATTGCAGAACCCCCCTGCACGGCCCCTCTGTATTGCCTGTGCTTGCTGTCCCTACCATGTGACACCTTCAGGGTCCTGAGTACTTCCTGGCTATCCCAGGGTGTGGCATCTCAGCCACTTATGTCCTCAGCCTAGGGGATCACGCTGAGGGGACAGGTACTGGAGATGCAAGTATTGGTGGGATTGGTGGGGATGAGATGTGATAGGTTGTTAGATGGGGGTGGAGCTTAATGGGGTGGGTCTAGGAGGAATGGGGATTAATATTGGGGTGGGCCTTGTGCACTAGGAGGAGCTTATTGGTGGGGACAGGGCAGGAGGCCCAGCATTGCGCCCCACCACCAGAGACCACCCTGATGCCAAGGTCCCCACCCAGGAAACAGGGACACGAAAGGCACTCCAACTACCTCGTTGGGTCCGAGCGGGTGTCTCCTCCACTCGCATGCACCCTTGGGTGCCAAAGCAGGCGAGTGTGGAGCAACGCTCACCTCTACCTCAGCGCGGGGGGCTAGGCTCAGTGCTGCTGAGTACCCCCCAGCACTCCCACTGCAGCCGCGTGACTCTGTGTACTATTAAAGGAAACAAACTCTGAACCAAACTCATGCTGAGGGTGACGTGCATGTTGCTGTGTCACCCACCAAGCACCATTGCCCAGACTGGGAACAGACTGGAGATGCAGAACACCTCCACAGTCCATGAGATCCTGGGGTTGTACCTGTAGTGTCTGGGGTTTCACAGCTTGTTTCACCTTTGTCTTCAGCACAGGGCTGATTCAGTTTCTGGGTGCTCTTGACTTGCAAACAGGTTCCCTACACATACCAGAGCTCTGGGCTGGGTTAGACTGGGCATCAACTCAAGCCATATTTGTCAGGCTGTGGGGCTACTAGGCTCAACAAATTGCTCAGTGGCAGCTCACCTATGGGTGGTGACCCTATAAGGCTGCCTGTGCCCAGCAAGTAGCAATGCTGCAGGGTTCCTGAGGCCATGCTTATTGAGCTTAGAAGTTACACCCTAGCATCCAGGCAGTATCCACAGAAGGCACAGGTGACCCAGATGGAGCCAGGGAACACAGGCACCTGAGAGAGCATGGCAAGGGGCAGGCAGCTCGGTCCCCATACACACATAGGCAGCCTGTGCTCCATGTATTAAGCAGGTGAGTGTCCAGGCACACAGGTCATACTGGCACACCACCACACAGGCTTTTGCTGGCACTTGCTGCCACCCGTATTGCGGGGCTCCCATGGGTTTAGACAACCCAGCGACCCAGCAGCCATGAGGCCAGGCCTACCTGTCACCCATGAGGACAGATCCTTGGCACCCAAGGCAAGACTGTCCGGCTTCAAAGGTTTCTCCTGGGGACCCCCCCAAAGCCCCTCGTGGATCCCCCAGCCTTGACCCCCGGGCCAGATGGGGCGGTGCGGACGCTGTCCAGGGTGCTGCAACGGACACGGGGACACGGAGGGAGGAACAGAACGACAGAAGACCCTCGGTGTGGGATGTCATGCAAAGGGATCTAGACAAGCTTCTGAGGTGGGTCTGTGTGAAGCCATGAAGTTCAACAATGCTAAATGCCAGGCCCAACACCTGGATTTTGCCAATCTCTAGGATTAGTACAGCCCTGTGGGTGGAAGGATTGAGAGCAGCCCTGTGGAGAAAGTCTGAGGGATACTGGTGGATAAAAACTTTGCATGAGTCAGCAATGTGCAGCCCAGAAGGACAATCAGATCCTGAGCTGCATCTAAGAGCAGGGACAGAAGGCCAAGGCAGGTGATAATTATGCTCCTTTACTTCCCTCTGGTGAGCCCCTGCCTGGAGTACTGTGTCTAGCTCTAGGGTCCTAAGCACAAGAAAACCATTAAGCTGTTGCAGAGGGTGCCAAGAAGGCACAAAAATGGTCACAACGCTGGAACCCCTCTGCTACAAAGATAGGCTGAGAGGTTGGGGTTGTTCAGCCTGGACAAGAGAAGGCTAAGGGAAATCCTTATAGCAGTCTTTCAGTACTCAGAGGGGACTCAGACAAAGACACAGCAAATCTTTTTACCTGGGCCTGTTGCAACAGGACAACAGGTGGTAGTTTTACACATTTAAAGCAAATTTTTACTAGATATTAGGAAGAAAATATTTACAGCAAAGGTGGTGAAACACTGGCATAGGCTGCCTAGAGAGGTGGAGATGCCTCACCTCTGGAAACATTCCAGGTCAGATTGGACAGGGCTCTGAGCAGCCTGCTTTAAAGTATTTTCTGGCTGACTGCAGAGAAGTTTGGGTAGATAATCCTTAAAGCTCCCTTCCAACCAAAATGTTTCCGTGATTCCTGTGTGTTTGAGGTGGGACCTAGTGACAGTGGGGTTTGTTTTCGTGTGTGTGTGTTAGTAAGCATGTCTGCATGTGCTCCAGGCTGCAAGATGGTGCTACAAGTGTGTCCTTTGGCATAGGCTGGTCAGAGAGCAAGACAGCTATGCCATGGCAGAAAACTCCTGCAGCCATGAGGTAGCCTGGTACAGCATGCTGAGCAGAGCTGGAGTGGGATCAATGCAGCCTTAATTGAGGTTTCATGTCCCCTGTCACTGCCAGGCAGCAGTGGCCACAGCTCATTGAGCGCCAGGGCCCCGGGGAGCCGGAAGGACACACGCAGACCTGTGTCCACACTCAGCCAGAGTCCACACATGGGGTGAGGTGTGTTGCCATGCTCACTGGGAGGCTTGGAGACACAGCTGCTGTCACCTGAGTAACCAGCCCTGATCGATGCCTGCTTCCCGTGTCCTGCAGGGACTGTAATTGAGCAGGAGGGAGGAGATGGAGGATGTGGGAATGATCTAGTCTCGCAGAAAGAGTGCTTGATCTAGCATCTAGCCTCAGCACTGGGCAGGGAGCAGGTGGCTGTGGCATCAGTGTCCCACTACAAGCTCCATGGATGGGGATGGTCAGAGGTCTTCTTTTAGCCCCAGGGAGCAAGGGGCAGATTGTGCCAAACACTGAATCATGGACACAGTCCTGTGACTTCAGCTCTGTTCCAAAGCTTGCAGCACAAATGGGACTCTAAAGGGTAGATGTCCTGAAATCCCAGAGCCCCCCAGTGCCTGAGCCCCAGCACTTTCTTCACACTGAAGAAGCAGATTATATTAGACCCACTAGCACTGACGTTTTTGTGTTTGTGGGCATCGCTCATCACACCGGGCTCAGGCCACAGCAGAACCAGCACCCTCTTAACACAGACCAGCACTGTATGCACAGCCTCCAGCCCCTTCTACAGCCCAAACCACTTCTGCTAATGAAGCTATTTCTATTTGTTGTCTTTGTGGAACAAAGCACAGCTCTTCCCTTTTGAAGATCCCTCATCCACAGCCCAGCTATTGATCTCTGTGAAAAAAGGCAGAGCACACAGAGTCACAGCCTGCTCCTCCTGAACACTCTGCACAGCTACTCCAGGGAGAATTGTAGAATCATCTAGGTTGGAAAAGACCTTTAAGGTCATTGAGTCCAACCACTAACCTAACCATACCAAGGCCACCATTAGACCTGTTCCTAAGCTCCTTATCTTCATGACTTTTAAACATACACAGGGATGGCGATTCAATCCCCTCCTTAGGCAGCCCATTCCAAAGCTTGATGACCCTTTCAATAAAGTTATTCTTAATGTCTAAACAAAACTTCCTCTGGTGCAGCTGGAGGGGGCCTAAGGCATTGTTGAGTCCCTGGACAACCCTGCAGCTCCCTCATACAGCTTGGAAGCTCTGCAGAACTACCTGTAGGAGCACATGTATAACAAAGCTTTTTCGAGGCATAGTGGGTTTTGCTCTCTGCAAAGAAGATTAGGAGGCTCCTTAAAGCCATCCAGCCTACATTGCCAGTTGTGCTAACCAAGTATCCGCTATTAGCAGATGGGTTTGACCTAGGAGCCTGGCTTGGGATCTTGTCTGGAAGATCCCTGGTGCATGGGGCACAGTGGTGCAATGTCCAGGCCCATACTCATAGCCTATGTATGCCAGAGTCTGACCTACAGCCTCAAAGTGGCCAAGGTTACATGAGGGAGCAGTGTCAGGCTGAGTCCTGGGGTGCAGGGAACATCATGAGGCACTTCAAAGATTCCTAAAATTCACTGCAGTTTGGAACATGTCAGGGCTTTTCTTTACAGTGGTGCTGCTACCATGATGCCATCTGATTCCTTAGAGAGATGCCTGTAATATGCAGAGATTTAGGTTGACAAAGCCCTTTGAGATGGAGTCTAGCTGTTAATCCAGCACTGCTAGGTCATCACTGAAACACATCCCTCAGCACTACATCCACTTGGCTCTTAAATACCTCTAGGGATGGTGACTCCACGGCTCTTAAATACCTCTAGGGATGGTGACTCCACCCCTTCTTAGAGCAGCCCATTCCAATGCTTGATGACTCTTTCAGTGAATAAATGTTTCCTAATATCCAACCTAGAGGTCAGCATTACTGTTTCTGTTGCTGCCTTGCTTTTAGCAAGCATCACCTGCCATGGCGGATACTAAAGGGGTGAGTCTGAGCTGGCTGCGGCTGGGGGCAAGGCCTGCAGCAGCCTGTTGGACTTCGACCAGACTCTTCTCAGTGGTGCCCAGTGACTAGACAACGGGCAATGGACACAACCTGGAACACAGAGGGCTTTTCACCTAAACACAGGGTAAAACTTTACAGTAACAGAGCATCAGGACAGGCTTCCTCTGGAGGCTGTGCAGGCTCCTTCTCCGGAGACGTTCAGAACCCACCTGTTCCCGTGTCATCTTCTGATCTGACGCCCTGGCAGAGAGGTTGTATTACAGGACCTCCAAAGGTCACGTCCAGCCCTCACCCTTCTGCGATTCTCTGTGATTCCAAAGGCCCGTCCATCCATCACCGTATCAATCCCCTGTAATACCCCCAGCTCCTCAATCCTGGAGCAACACGCGGAAACGAAGCAGCGACAGACCATCATCGCCCTCCGCACCCCGGTGGATGCCACCGCCGCCCACCATAGCAGCATCCCCACGCCCTCCGCTCCCCGACACCACCGCGGCTGCATCCCCCACGCCCCCCACCCCACCCCCTGCCATGGCGGCCCGGGGCGGGGCGAGAACAGCTCTNCGCGAAAGGTGTGGGGGCAGGGTGAAGGGTAAGGGGCGCGGGGTGCGGGACGTGATGGCGGCAGTCGTGGGCCGGATCGAGTGTGACGGGCCCGGGCGGGGTGTGACGGACCCAGGGTCCCCTTTGTGCCTCTGCAGGTTGCAGATGATCTGGTGAAGGTGCAGGTGGCCCTGAGCAGCATCGCCGGGAAGAGGGAAAGGATCAAAATCCTGTTCAAGAAAAGTGAGTGGCTTCGGTGAAGTTGAGGTGGGGGTGAGGGGTCGGTGTTATCCCTAAATCTGGGCTCTTGAGTGAATAATCCGCCCACAGTGGTGTCTCTTTGGTTGGAAGGGGCCTTTAGGATCAAGTCCACCTTCAAGCCAGCACTACTAGGGCACCCCTAAACCACGTTCCTCAGCACCACATCTATTTGCCTGTTAAATACTTCTGGAGATGGCGACTCCACCGCTGCGCTGGGCAGCCTGTTCGTGTGTCATGACCTTTTCCGTGAAGAATTCTTCCTGACATCCAGCCTGACCCTCCCTGGTGCAGCTGGCAGCCATGTCCTCTGGTCCTATTGATTCCCACCAGGGAGAAGAAGATGGACACCTTCTCACTCCAGCCTCCTTGCAGATAGTTATAGACATCAGTAAAGTTTCTCTCCAGCCTCCTTCTCTGCATGTTAAACACCAGTTCCCTCAGCCATTCCTCACATTTGTGCTCCAGGCCCTTCATGAGCCTCATTGGCCTTCTTTGCACCCACTCTAGTACCTCTGTGTCGCACCCAGAGCCAGGGAATTCCTTTATTGCAGGTCAGTGCAAAGCTGAGTGGTCATTCCCAAAGTGCGCTCCCCAAACTGTGAAAGTAGCCACTCATTTATAAAGTCAAAATTAGCTAATGAATGTATTAATTATTTGTTAAGTTTCTGCTAGTGATCACAGCTTCAGTCCTAGAGCTAATAAGCTAAATAATTCCTCACTTCAAATTACCATGACAAAATTTATGCCATACATGCTCAAGGGAGAGGGGACTTCACCTAGGTTAAGGTCTGTGTGACCTGTGCATGTGATTTTTGGTAGAAGAATGAGGGTATAGTGTGGATAGTTCAACTAGAGGACACACAGGCTTGGAGTTATCTGACGAACATCTTTGAGCCTTAAGTGCTAGAGTGTCCTGCTTGTAGGAGGCCAACCATCCCGTCTTCTGTTTAGGGAGGATTAAGTGTCTTTTAACTGTCCAGTTCAACATATACTAGAAGCAGCTTCAAGTACAACACTAACATATAATTTTAGGCTGCAAGAACTGGCCTGTAACACCAGGAGGAATCGAGTTCTGCTCAGAGCACTAGTGTGATGTGTGGCTCTTATAAATAAAAATCTCTTCTCTCCCTGGCTGAGCAGCTGTGATTCTGGGGTTTTGTTTTGCACACATGGCAAAGTATTTTCTGCTCACTGTTCTCCCACTCCACTGTTATGGTGGACAACTGGTGGTGGCAACCTGTTTGCTTTGCATGCTCTGTAGGATCTGTCACAGGATTCTGTGGGTAGTGGCTGAGTGAACTGAGGATATTTATCCTGGAGAAAAGGAGGCTGAGGGAGGGCCTTGTCACTCTACAACCACCTGAAAGGAGGTTGTGATGTGGTAGAGGATGGTCTCTTTTCACAGGTGATGAATGACAGGATGAGAGGACATGGCCTCAACTTGTGCCAGGGGAGGTTTAGATTGGATATTAGGAAAAGTTTCTTCTCTGAAAGTATTGCTACACATTGGAACGGGCTGCTCAAAGAAGGGGTGAAGTCACCATCCCTGGATGTATTTAAAAGCTGTGCAGATATGGTGATACGTGGGGATATGGTTTAGTGTTGACTTGGCAGTGCTGGGTTAACAGTTTGACTCAATGATCTTAAAGGTCTTTTCCAGCCAAAAAAAAAACAAGTGGTTCCATGAAATGCAGCTCTTGCATGCTCAGATGTCTCAGGCATGCTAGAGTGTGTCACCTTTATATGATGGGAGCAATAGGGATTGCTTGCTGCCTTATGTGTATTGCTGTGGGGAGCTGCAAAGCTGTCTTTTGGCTTGGTTTTGCTGTCTGGTGTCACAGGAGGTGCAGGCTGTTTGGAAAGTGTCATTGTTGCAGAAGGCTACAGTGGCCATTCAGTATAAAAATATACATTGTGTATTTTTAGATGCTTTCAAGGAGCGGGGATGAAGAGCTTGTTTTGTTTCAGGGGCAGAAAGACGCAGATTTCACTCACCTTTAACATCGTGACAAAGTGAAAAGCAAGTATTGTGCTTGACTATAACGAAGTTGTTTGGCTTGAGCCTTGTGTCAGCTCCTGGTCATAGTGTATCACATCCCAATTGATCAGAGAAAGAAAAGGCAATGCCTCAGGATGGTGGAATTGCTTGGGCCCAGTTAAGAGGTCTTGAGTCACTCCCTTTCTTTTCTGTGATCAATCAGGACGTGATGCAGTGCTCCAAAGTCACATGTTTTTCAAGCGTTCAGATGCATAGAAGCTCATGAATCTGAAAAACCCAGGCCCTCAGTATACGCAGTTTACAAAGCAACCTGATGTGTGGCATGAGGGAAAACTGCATGTTTAGATGCGATAATGTCTTCTCTGCTGTTTTGTCTCCAAACCTATTTTTCACTCTAGTTGAAGATGTCATCAAATACCTTGACCCTCAGTACATTGATAGGATGGCCATTCCAGACTCCATGAAACTGCAGTTCATCTTGGCAGGTATGGCATGAAATCAGAGAAGGCAAGGGAGGTTTCTTAGCTTTTCAAAAAAAGTCTTTTACCTAAGCTGGAATGTGATGGCTTTAATTTCTTTAACTGCAAGTATCTGACAGGGGACTTTCTTTAGAGCTATCAGAGAGATGGCTTGTACAAAGATGCCTGTCATCCTCACTGCTTCATTGTGCATGTTCATGCTGAAGTTTTATTGGGTCTGATCTTAGTATTGATCAGTTTAACCCTGAATTAGTAAGAAGTTGTAAAGAAAAACTAGAGCTAGAAGAGTTTTCCTCGCTCCATGTATGCTCACCCCACTCTCTAGGCAGTGACAAAAATGAAAGACCTTTGGACGTATTTTAAATATCTTCTTGTCTTAAATATCTTCTTGTCTCTTTTGCTGAATTTGATTCAGCTATGTGTTGATACGGTCTGCAAGTGAAACTTGATGGAGATTCTCCTGCTTTGAGCTGGTGTAAACTTAGACCAGTGACAAGCAGCACAGAAGTCTGAATAAAATCGTAGATGAGCTCGTTGCTGTGTAGCTAGATCAGCTGAAAGAGTTACCTTCACTACTATTTGCGAACAGCCAAAGCAGTGCCTTGTACCTACTGTTATTATTTACTTCCTCAAACAGAAGAGCAGGTCATTCCTTCCCGAGCAGCCCTTCTGGAGCAGGTGAAGAACCTCCAGCCCATCTTGGACAGCACCAGTATCCAAGGTACACATATTCTTCTGCAAGACTGAGCTGCAAATGCCAGTGCTTAAGCTGCTGCCTGTCCTTTTTCTGTAGTTTTTGCTTTTTGTTGAGCCTCAGTCTAGAGGAGTGGACAGTTAATCACAAAATCTGGTATGGGTAAACTAGGTACAAACGTATTGGTGGGTGTGTCCTCTCCTTTGTCATACTGCTTTAACATCCCAGAACAGGTCAAGAAGGTTATAGGGTGGGTAGGAAAACAGGTTAGATACAGCAGATTGGCAGAGAGTGTGGAGACTGATAGGTTATTCCTGGGCTCTTTTAAGTTCAGAACATCCTTGTTCCTGGCACAGGTGGAGATGGCTCGATGTAATGTTCATCCATGTATTTACTGTAGTTCTTGACTAACCCTCACTGTGGACATCCCCTAACTCATGCTGCCCAGAAGCAGTTAGCAGATAAAATCAGTATTTAATGTATGGAATAGCTAGGTTGTTTTTTGCACTTAAAAATAAGGTGTGTTTGTGCTGTGTGGCACTTGCATCAATGAGTGAAATTCTGCCATGATTTGCTAATGCAGAAGGAATGGTGGTTGTCTTGGGAACTGATCACATGTGCTGTGAAACAAACCAGATTAATTTCTTTTATGTGGTTTCAGCGGTTCCTGATCATGCAGCCAAACTTCAGCGCCTCTCTCAGATCCACATACAGCAGCAGGTAGTGTGTGTATTCTTGACAGTCTTGACTAGCAAGGAGGAGGCACTGTTTGCCAGTAGTGGTTTTGACACACTTGCATTTGCAGTTGCTCAGATTTCTCATTTATGGCAGGTTTTTTTCAATCTCAGGGTATTCATACTGTAGTTTTAAAGAGGCTTAAGCACTTTTAGGGTCGGGGAAGTAGCCAGGATTTATGACAAATGAGTTGGAAAAGCATTTTGCCTACTGTAACGTTGCTCAAAATGGAGGTTTGAGTGACAGTAAGTGGTGGTGTGTTTCACCATCTAGAATTCCCCCCTTCACCAGGATGCTGAGATAAAGCTTTGCACTCATCTAGTGTCCTGCTCTTTGGAAGGCTCCTGATCCATGAATAGATAGAATGATAGAATGGTAGGAGTTGGAAAGGATCTCTGTCTCCAGCCCCCTTGCCAGAGCAGCTTCACCATGAGCAGATTACAAAGGAACAGGTCTCCAGAGGAGCAGACTCCACAACCTCTCTGGGCAGCCTATTCCAGTGCTCTCTTACCTTCACTGTGAAAAAGTTTTTCCTTGTGTTTAGATGGAACCCCCTGTATTCCAGGTTGTGCCCATTATCCTGTAGATATTTATAAGCACTGATCAGATCTCTATTCAGTCTCCTCTCCAGGCTAAATAGCCCCAGCTCTTTCAGCCTCTCCTAAAGCAGATGCACCAGCCCCTGATCGCCTTAGTGGCTCTATGCTGGACTCTTTGCAGTAGCTTCTTGTCCTTCTTGAACCAGGGAGCTTGTCACTTCACCCTTCTGATTTGATGACTCTTGGAACTGGCAATGAATAGCCTGGGCAGCACCTCAGGCCCCCTTTCAGCATTTTGCTCTTCCTGTTCTGGGTAAATGGAGCATGGATGCTGAGGAGAGGGAAGCCACAGTGCAAACCCAGGGTTTAGTGCTTCGTCAGCATGGACATTTGTAACCTTTATCTATACTGCTGAAACTCTTCTAGATGCACTGAGTGGCCATGGATAGGATCTGAGCTCTGACTTCAGTACTGGCCTTGGATGAGTTTCCCATGTGCTATCAGGGACAAGATCATATTTGTTTCTCTTCTCTCCTCTTCACAGGAACAGCGTCACGAGCTCACTGACAATGTTAAGACACTCCTTGAAGACTACAACAAAATGGTATCCTTTGAACCTGGGGCCTGGCATGGCTGACATGTGTGGCTGCCTCTCCCATCAGATATAGTTGGATCCCCAACCCTGGGTTTAGTGGCCTGTGGCCTTTCTGATGTGGTGACATTTGTGGCCCTGTCATACTCTTCTCAGAAGCAGAGCCAAGGACCAGAACTGCTTGTCCCTTTGAATGGTAGTGCTCTGTCAAGCCAGAGCCACTGTGTTGGATCCACTCGCAGTGCAGAGGAGCCACACAGCCCCTGTGCTGGTGCAAAGCTTGTACTGGCCAATAGAATGTTGGCATCTCTGTCAGGAGACTGCTGGTCCCTGTGACCCACCTGAGCCAATGGTGGCTAATCCCAGCACTGAAACATCTGAATACTACAACCATGTTAAGAAGTGCCTTCTGGACTTCTCATCAGCATTGTGTGGTGTGCAGTGGCTTAGTGCCTGGATGGTTTGAGCCTGTGCAGGCTTTCTGCTCCCTGGTACGCTAGGCCTCTTCCTCTCCCACAGAATCAGGATTGCAACAGTGCTTTGGGGCTCTTGGGACGCTCTGACCTTGGTTTCTCCCTGCAGTTTCCACATATTTCCTTAAGAGTCATCTCCAGACCCTGCTCCTCTCCAAGCAGTTTGTCCAGTGGAACGAAATACTGACGCAGCTGGAAGCAGCCAAGGAAGCAAAACCTGTGGCAGAGTAATAGCAAAGCTGGACACATGGTGAACTCTGGGGATGCTGCTGGCCTTGAACCTCTCTAGAGAGGCTTCACCACAGCTTGTATCCTGCTGTCTCAGCATCTTCCACTTGGCATCAGCATGCTGCAGGTGACATTGCAGGCTCTAAGGAGACACCCAGATTGAAGCCACACTACTCCTTAATATGCCACTGTTTGCAAGCCTTGCACTTCCATGAAATATGTTTTGGGTTGTAACATACTTATAAAATCCCTTTTGGCTTTTGTGTGGTAGTAAAGTCCTGAAATGCTAACTGGGCTGTCTCTTCTTCACTGGGTGCAAGGACTCCTTCTGGCACATAGTGTCCTTCCCTGCATGGTTTTGCCTTGGCAGTGGCCTGCTGGCACTGGCAGATGGCTGTTGGTTTCATCCAGCCTCAAATTAAGGGCATGTGAGCCTCCCAGGTCCTTGGATTGGGGTATATCTGCTCATCTGGTTCCTTTGCTGTTCTTACTTTTGTCCTTCCTCTGCTTGCCTGAGCAGCTGCTGCAAGCCAGACCCCCTGGCTGGCTCCTTCCCCTTCACAGAGGCGCATGTGCTGTGACTTGCCTGTCATGGCCATAGCCTGGAGTTTCTTCTGACAGGAAGAATCCTGAGTTTGAGGTTTTTAAAGAGCGACACAGACCACTGTGCTCACCACTTACTTGATGAGACAGAGACCAGCCATGCAAGACCTCACAGGGAAGTCTGGAGGAGTTTGGCTATCCTTGTACTCTGCCCAGGGTCTGCAGGGCTGTGAAAAGTCATCCATGGTCCATCTAGGTGCAGGAGAAATCCTGTTGGCCTTGGTCCTGGGCTGAGATTTGACATCCTGAAGTACTGTGTCCAGCTCTGGCATCCTTAGCACAGAAATGACTGTTGGAGCAGGGCCAGAGGGGATGCCAAAAATTATCAGAAGGCTGGAACCTGTCTGCCAAGGACAGGCTGGTACAGCTTGGCTTGTTCAGCGTGGAGAAGGCTCTGGGGACACGTGATGGCAACCTTTGTGTTCATAAATGGGCTTATATGAAAAATGGGGACAAACTTTCATATAAGCAGGGGCTGTCGCAACAGGACAGGAGGTGCTGGTATGAACTAAACGAAGGGGATTTGGACCAGGCTGAAGGAAGAGATGTTTCACCCTGAGGGTGGTGAGGTGCTGGCCCAGGTGCCCAGAGCCGGCGATGCCCCAACCCTGGGGACACCCAGGCCAGGCTGAAACAGGCTCCTGGCAACCTGTTCTGTTTGGGATGTCCCACCGCTGCCGGTGGAAGAGAGGGGACTGAGGGCCTTTGCGGATCCTCCAATCCGCCTATCAGCCCCTGACGCGGCCGTGGCGACTACGTCACGATAGACGTCACGCGGTAACGCCCGAGGCAGGCGGGGACTGCTGACCGCCCCTTCCCTTCCCCGCCTCCCCTCGCCCAGCGCATGCGCTGCCGCCATCTTGTGCTCGTGGCCGCGCCGGGTTACCGCAGGTGAGCGCAGCGCCCTGGCCTTCCCGCACTCTCCCAGCACCTCCACCCGCTGCTTGCTTCGCCCTCAGTGCGTCCAGCGCAGCGCGGTGCACCCCCAACCCCTCCACGCTGACGTCCGACTCATCCGTCGCAGTAACGAAGCCGAGCTCCGCCGCGGGGCCTGCGCTGCTCGGCCCGGGCGAGCGGGAGCGGGTGAGGCCTCGGGGAGGGCCCCGCTTCCTGCCACAGAACTCGCAGGTAACAGCCTCAGTGCTTCCTGCTCGGGCACCGGTGCCCGCGCAGACTGCACCGGCCTAGGTAGAGGGTTTCTGCCGTGTCAGAGGAGTTCTGAGCTACGAGACTGGACCTTTATGTTATTTCCCTTGGAAAACTGCTCGTGTTGTTCTTTAGGTGCCTTTCTGTTGTCCTGCTTTTCGCTGGACACGTGTCCCTTCGTCATTTTTATCAGGTATGCAGTCTCAAGCCTTTCACCTTAGCCGGCTAGTTGTGGGGCTCAGGGCTGCACAGCCCTGTTTCTGTAATGTGCCCTGGATCGTCTTCTGGATGTGTCTTTTCAGAATGCCCAGCTCTAGTAGCTCAGAATGCTCTGTACGAGAGCTTGTGAGAGCTTCTTTATGCAGCAGTTGTGACATGAGTTTGTATTAATGGATCTACCTTCCTTCTCAGCACTGCAGAATGGAGAACTATAAAAAGACAAAAACCGTGGAGAAGCCTTGTCCTCTTCCTTTCACCAACCTGCCCTCTGATGTTATTGAAATGAAGGTGAAGGATGGAAGCAAAATCAGAAATCTGATCACCTATGCCATCAACAAGATGGAGCTGGACTCAGTGAGACAGATTGTATTCACTGGCTCAGGCAAGGCTGCCAGCAAGACCATTACCTGTGTGGAAATCATGAAACGAAGACTCAAAGTGCTGCACCAGAGCACCAAATTGCTCTTCAAACAGATTGAGGAGATCTGGGAACCCATTGTGCCTGAGGCAGGCCTGGATGCCTTGACAGTGAAGAGGAACATTCCCACCATAAGTGTCCTTCTCAGCAAAGATGCCCTCGATCCTCAGGAACCAGGATACCAGCCTCCAGGCACTTTTGACACCGTCTGGATCAACACTTTTAAATCAGAGCCCCAGGGCCAGATGAAGAGGAAACAGGGTAGAGGCAGGGGAGCTGGTGGCACAGGAAAGCACCGGCAGTCTGCTGGAGGAGGCTGTGGAGAGTCCTGCGCCAAATCCTGAGATGTCAGTGCCATGTTTGTGTGTCCTTTGGGGATTTACAGAGAGAAGACAGCTGCTGTAGCTCGAAAGCTGCTGCTGAACAAAGAGGGCCTTCAGAGTTGTTAGGGGAGGGCCAGAGAAGTTCACGGTTTGAAACTGGGTGTGATTGTAGCTGTCTGAAACTTTTTTGACAACTTTCTTCGTCATAGGCTGCCTGTACCTGTGAAAAAAGCTGCGATCCTTAGCAAGTGATTTGGAGGAGATGGGAGTCTTCTCTGCTTCAGTGAGCCCCAGTGCATGGTTGCTCACCACTCCTGTTGTGGTGCCAAGAGGGATGGCACCTCACATCACATGAGCCAGTGTGAGCATGGCACGGGTCTGGGTCAGCTGTTTTCTCCTGTACATCACAGTCCATCTGCTGAGGCTGTTGGAAGGTTTGGATATAGGGCTGTGGGGATACGTCTCTATCTTTGATAGTGTGCACAAAGTGCCCTGTCAGTCCCCCTTCCACCTCAGCAGATGACGTGGTTACATCTCTCTCTGCCAAAGTGTCAGGAATCACCTCATGTTGTAAACCAGCCTGAAATGCCCAGGGGCAGTGGTGTCCCTAATCTGCAAAGGACCTTCCGCTCTTTCCCCTTGCTGCTGTCTTGTAATGCAGAAGTGGGTGTAAAATAAAGTTTCCTCTTCAGGCAGGGTGCGATTTGTCATGTTTTCCTTGTCCCACTGGAGATCACCCTGTCAGCTCTCGTGGTGGGGCTGCAGCTGCCAGCTGGGCTCAGTGGGAGTGAGGGCACCTGCTGTTACATATATGCTTCTCTCCAGATTGTCAGTGGACCCTGATGTGAGGAGGAGGTTTCTCTTTATGCGTTTGCTGTTAAGATCCATGTTGCAGGGCAAGGGGCTTTTCGAGGAAGGTTTCTGGTATTTTTTTGCTGTTCTTTTAACAAAAGCAGCAATCTTTAGAAAACTCAGCCTGAACTCTGCTGATTGAGACAAACAATGGGGTATTTCTTGCACAGGTTTCCCTTCTGGCGTAGCTCTGGGCAGGAAGAAGGTGCAGCTGCTTCCCATGGTAGATAGAGCTCTCACCAAAACATCCTGAGCGCTGCCTGTCCTGCCTGCTCTTCCAAGAGTGCTGTGTGTTGGCGAGCTACAGCTGGACCTGACATTCTTCTGTCGTCAGTGGTGCTGGTGCTTAAATAAGGGGTTTTCCTGAAATCGAGAGCAGGAGAGAGACCTGATAACCACGTGACCCCAATACCATGCACTAGATGCCAGGATGGTGGGTCTTGCAGGCCGGGTCCTCATCCTGGGGACTTCCTCCTCTGTCCCACTGTTATCCCCAGAGCTAACCAGGTGCTCAGATGTATTTGTTGGGCACAAGTTAAGCCAGCAGACAGGGCAGGGTAACTCTCCCTTGATGCAAGGAGCTGACTAATTAGCAGAGCAGCAATAAATGCCAAGGAAGGATACAATCAGATGGTTTGACACCACAGAAAGTGATGTATCCATTTTTGTTTACTATTAAAACCACCTTTTTACTGGAGAGCTGGATCCTCTGACAGTTGCTGCAATCCTCCATGGCAGAGGCACATCCTCACCCTCTCATGAGACCTCCAAAGCCACTTTTAGTTTTGTTTCAAAGTCACCTTTGGCTGGATGGCAGATCTTTTGGTGCCGTGGGACCGGCAGATCCAGGGCTTTCCTTATGCCGGGCCAGCCTGGGAGCAGCCGGCCGTGGCAGCTCTGAGCAGCTGTTAGGGCCAGCCAGGAGAGGTCCCCATCTCCCTTATGGATCCTTCATGCATTCTTCTGCCCGCGGCCTCTGTCCAGTCCTATGACACACTATGTGGTGCTGCCCTGCTTTCCTTTGTTACTAGACCAGGTGCTGGGACCTCATCTCCGAGGGTCCATAGAAGCCCTTACAGTAGTTGGAGAGCACCTCACCACGGGTTCCTCAGGCACCCTGGGTGCAACATATGTCTTCTTCACCATGAGCATCCCTGTTTTTGGGTCACATACCACCCTGAGTGTCTCTGGCTCTGGAGGGTGGTTTTGGGTCGGCAGAGGTCACACGCCTGCCCTGGAGGCTGCCAAGTGCATCTCCCCACTGCACAGGACAGAGATACTGGCTGTACCTGTGAGGTCTCTGCTGCCCTGATTGCTGTGGCACTGAATGTCCCTAAGTAACCTACCTGTCCATTCCTCCAGGAGCTATGGTGATGCCTGTGCCCAGCCCTGCTTGCCTGCAGTACACATGTTCTGGGACAGACCCCAGCACTGAGGAGTCTTCATGCCTTGGGGTGCACGGGGACTGGGTAGGTGTGTGTGTGCACACGTGCGTATAGAAGCAGGAAGCAGGGCAAGTCACAGCAGGGAAAGCCAGGCAGTGGCCCTGTGGCTGGGCAGGACCTGGCTGGTAGGGCAGGACATTGAGAGCAGCACAGGCAGGGCAGGATGGACAGCTGGGAAAGGAGGGACGGGGATCTGCAACAGCTGGCTTGATGGTGTGAGGCCAAATGTGTGAGGTTCTACAGGGCCAAGTACTGTATCCTTCACTTGGGTCACAGCAAGTGCAACGCCACACTGCAGGTGCGAGAAAGAGCAGCTGGAAGGGTGCCCAAACAGGACCTGGGTAGAGTGGTCAACAGCAGCTGAACATGAGCCAGCAGCGTGCCCAGGTAGCTGAGTTGGCCAGTGGCACCCTGACTTCTATCAGAAGTAGTGTGGCCAGCAGAAGTAGGGAAGTAGATGTCCCCTTGTACTCAGCACTGGTGAGGCCTCAACTCAAGTACTGGGTTCAGTTTTGGGCACCTCACTGCAAGAAGGACATTGAGGGGCTGGAGGTGGTCCATGGAAAGACAACAAAGCTGGTGAAGGCCCTGGAGGGCAGGTCTGATGAAGAGCAGCCAGGGAACTATAGACCGGTCAGCCTCACCTCCATCCCTGGAAAAATGATGGAGCGGCTCCTGCTAGAGGGCATCTCAAGGCACTTGGAAGAGAAGAAGGTTATCAGGAGTAGTCAGCACGGATTTATGAAGGGGAAGTCCTGCTTGACTAACCTGATAGCATTCTATAATGCAATAACTGAATGGTTAGATTCAGGGAAACCAGTGGATGTAGTCTACCTTGACCTTAGCAAGGCCTTTGACACTGTCTCCCATTAAATTTTAGTGAGCAAGCTGAGGAAGTGTGGGATGGAAGAGCAGACAGTGAGGTGGGTTAGGAACTGGTTGCAGGACAGAGTTCAGAGGGTGGTGATCAATGGTGCCAGCTCCAGCTGGAGAGCTGTGACTAGTGGTGTCCCTCAGGGATCGGTGCTGGGACCGGTCTTGTTCAACATCTTCATCAATGACATTGATGAGGGCACAGAGTGTCTGCTCAGCAAGTTTGCCGACGACACCAAGCTGGGAGGCTTGGCTGATACGGCTGAGGGCTGTGCTGCCATCCAGAGAGACCTGGACAGACTGGAGGGCTGGGCACAGAGAAACCAGATGAAGTTCAACAGGGACAAGTGCAGAGTCCTGCATCTGGGGAGGAATAACAAACTCCACCAGTACAGGCTGGGAGGTGATCTACTGGAAAGCAGTCCTGTGGAGAGGGACCTGGGGGTCCTGGTGGACAACAGGTTAACCATGGCACAGCAATGTGCCCTGGTGGCCAAGAAGGCCAATGGGATCCTGGGGTGTATTAGGAGGAGTGTGTCCAGCAGATCGAGGGAAGTTCTTCTCCCCCTCTACTCTGCCCTGGTGAGGCCTCATCTTGAGTACTGTGTTCAGTTTTGGGCCCCCCAGTTTAAGAGGGACAAGGATCTACTGGAGAGGGTCCAGCGGAGGGCTACGAGGATGATTAGGGGACAGGAGGGCATGGCTTATGAGGAGAGGCTGAGGGACTTGGGGCTTTTTAGTCTGGAGAAGAGAAGACTTAGGGGAGATTTGATCAATGTTTATAAGTACCTGAAGGCTGGCCAGGAGGGGGGGGACAGGCTCTTTTCACTTGCTCCCTGTGATAGGACAAGGAGCAATGGGTGTAAGTTGCAGCAGAGGAGGTTCCGCCTCAACACGTGGGGGAACTTCTTTACTGTGAGGGTCACAGAGCACTGGAACAGACTCCCCAGGGAGGTCGTGTAGTCTCCTTCTCTGGGGACTTTCAAGGCCCGCCTGGATGCATTCCTCTGTGATCTGTGTTAGATAGTTTTGTCCTGCTCCGGCAGGGGGGTTGGACTCGATGATCTCTTGGGTCCCTTCCAACCCCTAACATCCTATGATCCTATGATCCTATGACCTGGGACTGTTTATCAGGAGAAAGGGAGGCTTCGAGGGGAGGTTGCTCTCCCGGATGATCAGTGACAAGAGCAACTGGTCTCAAGCTCCGCCGGGGGTGGGTCTGGTGGGCCATGATGAGCAACTTCTTCCACCAGAGCGTGGTCACGGCCTGGCACAGGCTGCCGGTCCCCATCACCTGGAGGGGCTGGAGGACGTGTAGGTGGTGCAGCAGAACCCCATTGGGTGGCAGAGGCGGCAGCGCCGGGCTCATGACGGTGCTCGGGAATCCCCCAGGTTCTTCTCCGGGACCGCTCAGTGCTGCCCCTCCGCCGCGGCCCCTCAGCTCACGTGGGCGCCGGCCGAGGGGGCGGGGCCTGACCGAGCACTCGGCCAATGGCGCACGGCCAGCCTGGGGGAGGCCACCAATGAACCAGGGGCGGGGCAGGGGGCGGAGCGGGGCACCAGCAGGACCCGCCCCATCTCCTGGTACTGGCGGGGGGGAGGGGGCAGCGCACGGAGCTGCGGAGGGACCCCGCGTCGGGACCTCACGTCGAGATTCTGCACCCGGACACGGCATCAGGACCCCGCTCCAGGACCCCGCACCGGGACCCTGCAGCGGAACTCCGCACGAAGACCCCGCACCGAGACTCCGCACCGGTAGCACCGGGACCCGCCCGGCCGGCAGCGGTTCCCGATGTCACCCGGAGCAGGTGGGCAGCGCTGGGGCCCCGAGGCGGGCGGGCGGTTCGGCGGGACCTGTTGCGGCGAACCGGGGCTCTGCGGGTGACCCGCGCCTCGGCGGGGCCGGGACTGGAGGCACCGAGGACCCCGAAACCGCAGCACTGTACAAGAGGGGGCTGCTCCGTCCCGAGTCAGCCCAGGATGCCCCGGGGAGGGGTTTTGGGCCAGCACGAGGCGATGTTCCTCATGGGAACACCCCCCAGCCTCGTGGAAGTGGCAAGGGACGGGGGGCATAGGCAGAGTGGTGGGTTGGTAAAGATTCCCCAAAGACCAGTTGACCCGGAAGCCGCTCCAGCGTGCAGACCCCTGCGGAGACGCCTGGCCCAGTGATAGCTATCCAGTGGTCTCTCCATAGCCGAGCGACTCGGGCAGCCTGTCCCCTCCGTACCAACAGTGCCAGCAGTGATGGTGACTTTATCCCTTCCAGGTGCAGGAGGGAGGAGAGTGGTCCCCCTGTCCCCACTGCCCTGCCAGAGGAGGGGACACCAAGGAAAGCTTTGAACGGTCCTTTACAGCAGCTCGAGACACAGCTGTGACCAGCAAAACTCTGTGTGGTGACATCCCACCCCATTGCCAGCATCACCACCATCACCTCTACCCCCTGCCAATGCCGGTGGGTGGAGGCTGCCCCCTCCATCTCTGTGCCAGCATCCCAAGTGTGAGGGCGACCTGTGGGCCTTGCTTTTTCCCACAGGACAGTGGCGATGGGGTCTGCTCTCTCCACTGGAGCAGTTGTGGCAATTGCCTTTAACTGTGTCATCGCGTTGCTCATCCTCATCCTCTTCCTCATCCTCTGCAAGGCCTGCAGGACCCCGTCGTGCCCCAAAAAGAGCCCGGCTTCTGATGTGGATGAGTCAAGGAATGAAGAGAAGTATCTTCTGCAGCCCTGAGATGCCCAGAGAGTGGGTACCCAGTTGTGTCAAGGACTGGGACTGGGGCAGTGGACCAGGCATGATGAGAGCAAAGGGGATGCCAAGCTGCTCCTCTAAGCCATGACACAGGGCACTGCCCTTCACCTGTGTGGTTTTGCTGTGTGAAGTCCCTGTGGATGCCCACAGTGACCATGGGGATGGAAAGACAATGGCCAGGGATATGCTATGGGGATAATTTTGCCAGTCCCAGCGGCCAGCAAGCACCACAGGAGCCCTGTCCTCAAGCACACTGTATGTTTGGGGACAGCTCACGAGCTGTCTCCTGGTGCTTGTCATCTGGGCCACTGGCCACTGTGTTGCAGACCTGAGCAGAGGTGGTAAGAAAGGAGGCAGCAGGGCTGGCATGGCATTCGTCCCTGAGTGAGCTGACTGCTCCATGGTGGGATGTGCCTTGGAGGATCCCAGCAGTGCTGGCCTTGCTGGCAGAATGAGGTGTCACTGGTCCAGGTGCCTTTGGGGATGGCTCTGGGGTGCCACGTGTCCCCAGCCTCAGGTTGGCATTCGACACCTGTCTGTCTCGATAACCAGTTTAATGGGCCACAAGAGGGTCTGCAAGATCTGTCTGTTTGTCCCTGGTCTGTCTGTCAATCTCCTGCAGCACTAGCATCAACACAACACTGTCTCTGCCTGCCCTCCTGGCTGTTTGCAGCTGAGGCCACAGCAGAGTTTGACCCGTCTGTGGCCACCAGACCTGCCCTTGTGGGACACTGCAGAGGGCAGCCTGGGATGGTGTCTTGCTGGGGAGGTGGGACACATGGTAAGAGAAGAATAAATGGCACTGAAGGGTCTTCCAACCCTGTCGCTCCCTGGGGATCACACAGGCTTTGTGGGGAAGGACGCTCGTGATCTGGCTTGTGCTCAAGCCTGGCATCTGCATCCCCCTGCTCTGCCTGCGGGTGCTTTGGGTTTTGGAAGGCTCTGGACTGCCCATCCTAGAGCTGAGCAATAGCCAAGGTCCCTGCTGGCACAGCCACTGCAATAAGGGGACAGAGGAATGGGCTGTGCTGGCAGAGATGTCTCACAGATCCTGCAGTTCTCATGTAAGGTGTAGCTAATGCAACCCTTTGCAGAGTTGTTTTTACTAGATTAATAAACCAACTGTAGGACCCAGGCAGTGTCTCTGAGCTCTGCCCAGCGCCAGAAAAATGTGGGGGAAGCGGTGTGTCCTGCCTGGCTCACAGGTCTGAGGCAGCCAGTGCCCTTGTAGGAGTGCAGCTGGGTTGTTCAGTGATGGTCACACGGAAGGGCTAATGCCCTGCATCAATCTGTGGCTTTTCATTGCTGGGTGAGAAACCTGTTTGGGTGTTTGATGCCTGCAGCATGTCTGCCTGGCCTGGGGGTGTGAAGCTGTCAGCAGGGAGCAACCCAAACTAGGTGCCCCTGAGTTACAGCGACACATGCAGGCGACACAGGCCAGCTGAGCAGATGGAGGAGGTCTGCCACCACCCCTGTCTGGTGGAACAAGTACCTCCGGTCCCCATTCCATGCAGCTGTGCAGGTGGCTCCAGCTGTCAGAGCCTAGCCCTGCTCATCAGCATGCAACAAGGCCACCATATCGCCTGCTGCCACCGCAACCGCACAGCAGTTAATCCCTCTGCTGCTGAACACTGGAGTGCTCTGCACAGCCCCGCATCCTGCTGCTCCCACAGCTGGACAGAGGTGCTAAGCCCCACAGTGAGGTCCCTGGGGGCAGGGGAGCTGTAAGCATCTCAAAGCTGGTGGCTGGCAGCTGATGCAATGTGCTGGCTGGAGTGATGGCACATCCCTCTCCCATTCTGTGGCCAGGGCCTATGTGCAGCTTACCCCACAAACAGCTGTGGGGGCTGCAGCTCAGTGCTCTGTCTCTCTGGCCACCACTTAAGGTGGGACAGGCTGGCATTACACTGCAGCCCTGAGGCTTCCTTAGATCTAGTAGGACCATGTCTCCTGACCTGCCTAGGGCTCTCAGCTGGTGCAAGGGAAGTGCCAACGGCTGTGGGAACTCGCGAGGGGATGCTGTGCTTGCCCACACAGAAGACTGCACACTGCAACTCTGCCAGAACCTCCATGTATTTGTCTGGGTGCAGAGGCGTAGTGTTCCCGCTATGCAACGGGCATGTGCCTTGGGGCTGTGGCTTGCATGCCAAGCGCCCCTTCAACAGAGCTGGGCTTGTTTTGCCAGCGGACCCTAGCAGAGCTGTCGTTGCCCTGCTCACTTCCCCACCTTGCTCTCTGGCTCTCCCATCAGGTTAAGCAGTTTGTTGAACTTCTCAATTTCCACCTCCGGGCCCTTCTTAACTTCCTGTTCTTTCTTTGCCTGCCAAGAGAGAAATCAGGACAGAGCTGTAAGCAGGGAGGACCATGAGGATGTAGACGTGTCTGGTGCAGAGAAAGCTGCTGAGCTGTTGTGTCCCATGTATCAGCCCTTGTCAGGGGCTTATGTGTAGGGGCAAGCGCCTGCCTGTCCTCCTATATCCAGTTTGAAGTTCCACGAGATTTGTAGAAGACCCTTGTGTGCAGAAGGGCAGTAAGGAAAGAAGGGTTTGGGTAGGGATGTGAGTTGATCCACCGTGACATAAGGGGGTGTCCCTGCTCTGGAGCTGCAAATCTCCTCTGTGCCCTGTGCAGGTCTGGGCATCATGGAAAACAGATGCCAAGCACACGTGAGTGAAACGGCTGGATCCCAGTCTGGCAGGTGAGCTTGGGAGGAAAGGCAGCGGGTCCACAGTGCAGTGTCAGAGCATGAAAGAACATGACTAAGAGGGTTGGAGGCAGCCTGCAGAAAGCTCTGTGCTGGCCCCTCCTGTCATCCTCAAAGCATGGCCTCTGCATGGGGATGCTCTCAGAAGGCCAAGGAAGCAGTGTGCAGCCTCTGAGCAAGGAAACCACCTGCTTTCTTATCTTAGAAAACATCAGTTCTCCTCTTGCTGAATCAGCTCCTGTAATAGTGCTACATGCAGCGATTACAAGGTGTGCCTTTCCTTCTGTGCTGGAAAGAAAAGCCTGGGCAGGATAAAATGCAAATTGTGGGGCTGCAGGGATCTCAATGCTTCTCTAGCAAATGTGTCTATTGCTGAAAGTGATGGGGAAGAAGTCAAGGAGATTTCTGGTGACTACACAGAGTCTAGTCTAGTTGGAGGCCTGTATCTGGTGGAGAGCCCCAGGGGTCAGTACTGGGACCAATTCCAATTCAATATTCAATCTGTCATTGATGACTTGGATGAGGGATTAGGGTGCACTGTCAGCAAGTCTGCTATGACACAAAGCTGGATGGTGTCACCGACACTCCTGCAGACTGTGCTGCCATTGACTGGGACCTGGACAGGCTGGAGAGCTGGGCAGAGAGAAATGTAATGAAGTATAACATGGGCAAGTGTAGAGTCTTGCATCTGGGCGAGAACAACCCCAGGTACCAGTATAGGTTGGGGACTAATCTGTTGGAGAGCAGTGTAGGAGAGAGGGACCTGGGGGTCCTAGTGGACACCAGGATGACTATGAGCCAGCAGTGTGCTCACGTGGCCAAGAGGGCCAACAGCATCTTGGGATGGATAAGAAGTGGGGTGATTAGCAAATGGAGAGAGGTTCTTCTCCCCCTCTACTCTGCCCTAGTGAGACCACATTTGGAGTATTGTGTTCAGTTCTGGGCCCCTCAGTTCAACAGGGATATGGAGTTGCTGGAAGGAGTCCAGTGTAGAGCAACGAGGATGATGAAGGAAGTGGAGCACCTCCCTTGTGAGGAGAGGCTGAGGGAGCTGGGTCTCTTTAGCTTGGAGAAGAGGAGACTGAGGGGTGACCTCATTAATGTCTGTAAGTATGTGAAGGGTGGGTGTCAGGATGATGGAGCCGGTCTCTTCTCATTGTCATCTGGTGAGACGACAAGGGGCAATGGATGTAAGCTGGAACATAGGAGGTTCCATATTATATGAGAAGGAACTTCTTCACAGTGAGGGTGACGGAGCACTGGAACAGGTTGCCCAGGGGGGTTGAGGAGTCTCCTTCTCTGGAGAGGTTTAAAACCCACCTGGGTGTGTTCCTGTGCGACCTGGTCTAGATGATCCTACTGTGTCAGGGGGATTGGACTAGATGATCTTTCAAGGTCCCTTCCAATCCCTAATGATTCTACGATTCTATGATTCTGGGATTCTCCCTCTTTCCAACTCAGCACGACCCTTACAGAGCAGAGACTTTCTCAGCTGCTGGAAGGCACAGCTAGGGTGAAAGCTGCCCTCAGGGAGGAGCAGGGGTATTTGGAAACCTCTCTGCTCCCAAGAAGACAGTATCACTCCTCACCTGAGTGCTGGGATAAGCCAAGGTTGCTTTTATTTACCAAGTACATGAACTGCATGTCAGGATGGTGCAGGTTTTATTAATGCTGCTAAGTGAGGATCACCCTTTGCAGCTCTGGTCCGGCACTGGGAGTAATGTTTGTACTAATGGCCCACGTCACAGCCGAGCATCTCTGAGCAAGAGTGCTGGGATAAACACAGCTGCTCAGGGTATTTCAGGACTCAGCTATTTCTGCAGAAAAGCCGCTTTGCTGTCTGACAGCATTCGAAACACTCCCTTTGGCACCCTGTGTTGCACACAGCACCGTACATAGGTCCTTGGGACAGACAAAAGAGGCAACTGCTTTGCTCAGCCAGGAAAAAAGAGATGCTGAAGTCAGTTTCCATCAACGTACTTTCACCCCAAGCCCCTTGCTCTCTCCACTGAAGGGAAGGTCCCTGACTGATGTCCTCCAGGTAGTAACACCAGGTCCTCAGGGACTGTGTCTGAACCTCACTACAGGTACCAGCCACAAGCAGTGCTCAGCTCCTAGTCACTGAGCTGGCCCTAAAACCTCGACTTTCACACTGGCTTGGCTTCTTTGGTGCTTCTGAGCAATTCGCGACAAAGACACATGTGAGCCTGTAACGAACCGTAACCGAACGTAAGTCCTAATTTAATGCCAAATAACCAGGCAAGCGGGATAGCATAGGGATGGAAAATTATAATGTCCTTTCAGGGGCACTGGAATGGAAAGTTTCCTTTTATTCCTCTGTCTGCTTCTCCCAGGGCGTCTGTGCATGTGAGCTGGCTGGGGCACTGCAGACTGGCTGATAGCACCCACAGCACTGCAGCATCTGCCTGGATGCTTATGACAGCTTCCTACAGAGCCACAGGCTTCACCTGCACCTGGGCTCAGAGGAGAAGCCCTTTTCAGAGCAGAGCTGTTGCAATTTCCCAGAGCACCAAGACGGAGGGCAGCATCACCTCTTCACACAGCTGCTGACAGATTCCCTTCCAGTAGATGCCACAGCCAGGTTCGAGAGGGCACACATGGGGCTCTGCTGAACCTGTTGTCTGTTGGTATTCCTGGTCACACTACATCCATGGGGCTCACTGGGATCTGAGAAAGACATAGCTGGGGAAAAGCAATTGCCCTCCATGGAGATGACAGACACAGTACTGAGGACTCTGTAGAGCTGCCTGTCCCAGAGGAGCTCATCAAATGGCACCAGAGTACAGCAGCACTTGCATTGATTTCATCATTAATAGTTCTCAGCAGGGGAGGAGAATGCTCTTGGCTGCTTTGGTGAGAGGTGTTTGTTAGAAAAGCTCATGTAAGGGGTAGAAAATGTGCCATGTGTAGATGGACTCTGCCCTGCTGATGGAACTTGATTCCTGGGAGGTAAAATGGGGAGAAGATCCTCTACACATCCTCATGCTGCTGTGTTCATGACCAAGTTGCCCACTGTCCTTATGCTCCTTTTGCATTATGCCTGGGCTCTGCTCTGGCTCTCCAGGCAGGAAAAGTAAGGCATGGGGCTCCTGGAAGTGTGGGCACAACTGCTGCAGGACCCTTGATAGTCCTCTGAGCCCAGAGGTGAGTACTGACACTGGAAGTGATACTGGTGGTGGCAGATGACTCAGTTGGAACCACAGAGGCAGGGCAAAGTGAGGACAGGGATGAAGAGGAGGACAAGGACTAGCTGTTTGAAGACCCCAGAGGCATTGCCCTGGAAGCCCCAGCCCTTCTCATGCTGGCAAATCCTGAACTCCCATGCAGCATATTAGAGTAATTTAAACTGGACTCCCTGTGACTTGGTTGATGCCTCCATTCCCTAGCTGAACAGTAAATTGCGGATTTAATATAACTCTCTCATAAAACACACAGTGTTGCCACTTTTCAGCATCCTAATTTTCCTTTCTTCCCCCCAATTGGTGGAATAATCATAAAACATCTGCTGTATGTTTTCGATTAAACAAAGCAAAACATGTTTATGTTTTAAAGTAGCAATAACATCAACCATGCTGATACAAAAATGGACAGAAGTGTGCCTATAACTTCCCCAGGAGCCCCTGCTGGGTGCTAGTCTGGGTGGCCTAGAGGCACAGGTCTGCCTTTGCCCCGCTGTGGTCCTGACACCAGCAGCCCTACTCTTGGCCATTCTTGACAGGATGAGATTTCTGGGCATAGCTGCTGGGGTAGGATCTGGCCACTTTACAAAGTAACCCAGTGACCTAGGACATCAGTTTTCCATGCAAAATGGGTGTAAGCTTTTACAGACTGATTTTGAATGGGGTAAGAAACTTCAAGAAGCCACCAATGGGGCTACCTAAAACTCCTGTCATTACTGTTTTAAATGGGAAAAAGCACACAGCCTGCCAGGTCTTCATAGCTGTGTTGCTTCTGGAAATGACCCCTTGTTCATTCTGCCCTGCTCAGGGGTAGGTTAGGGTGACACCTCCTGGGTATAGGCTCTTCTATTAGCAAAACACACCATTGATGGGTCCAGTGAATCTAGTGACTTAAAGCAAGGAAGAGACTTCCCTGAGTATTTCTGATTGAAAGACCAAGGAAACCCAAACTACTTCATGAATACAGCAAAATTTTTCTCACTGGCTCCCTGGGCCATCAGATGGGGTGTGATATGACCTGCAGGCCTGAAGCTTTCCAAAACTGACCCCATCATGGTCCTATTGCAACCTGATGCTGTTATATAGCAGGTGAAGCTGGGATGATATCTGTGCCAAACCCACTTCTGGGCTCTCAAGAAGTCCATTTACATACAGCAGCAACATGCTTATCAACCACAGAGAGCCCTGAGTCACACTTGGGGCCCGATTTGAGAGCATTGGTCCTGGCTTATGGAAGGATTAGCTGATGGACTGGAGATAAGGATTTAGGCTTATTTTACTAGTGTTTGGAAGTAAATGACGCAGGAAATGTTCTGCTTGCAGGGAATGAAACCAGCAGAAAAGCCCAGGAGATGGCTGGATCATTCAGGCATCAGTAATCACACAGGACCATTGGCCTCAAAGATGCCCATCCCTCCAGCTTCAGCTAAACCTGTGCATTCAGATCAAGCACATCTCTGCACCGTATTTGATGCAGAGATCTCTCCTACCATCTTCACTGGAGTATGCAAAGGCACAGCAGGCAGCCAGGTCTTGTGGCCCCAGGTGACCTGTTGTTGCTTCCTGCAAGTCAGCAGTGAAGCCACTGAAACCAGCAAAGACAGGGCCAACATAGGTAGGGAAGCAATATCCAACAGGCAGAAGGTGCAAACAAAATTGGATCAGACCTGGAAAGGGCTAGGAGTATCACTGGAAATAAAACAAAACAGAGGGAACTGTGTGTCACTCAGAAGATGTGGGCAGAGTTACATGGTGGGTACCTGCCTGTAGCATGCCAAAAGGCTAGCCAGCTTACAGACATGTATGGGAGAGATCATCTGATGAAATTAATGGGTTTTGTAGCAGCAGTGCTGACGGCAAGGTCAGACTCCTATCCATGGCCAAAAGGGAAGATGGCTGCCGCCACAGCTCCACATCTGCTCAGACAGAGGCTGGTTGGGACACCTGCCCTGACCTTGGCTGTGTTCTCAGGCCAAGCAAAAGATGGGCACACAGGATGAGTCAAATCCTTTCCTGTGGGTTTTGGCAGCCTCTAGCACAGCCATGAAAGAGTGTGGCTTTTGCTTTTGTGGTGATCAGCTTTGTGTTGTGATCTCTACCGAACCTCATCAAGATAACTCAAGAAATACTAAGCAGTGAGTATCTGAAGCACATTGTGGCAAGTTGTGCTACCAGGATGTCATGAAGCACCTGCAGGGCCTTCTGAAAGCACATGCTAGCTGGTCTTACCCAGCTCTACACCCTGCCAGAGCATGGAAAGCTGCTGAACACCATACCCATCTCACAGTGACCACAGTGTGGTCCATGGCTCCACCAGCCCCAGACACAGAGAAGCATGAGAGTGGTGCTGCTGGGCACCAGTGGGTGCAGGACAGGCAAGACCAGGCTCACCAAGGGGCTAAGAAAGTCAGCACCAGGCTCTTCTGCTTGGGCTGCTGACAAAGTGATTTGGCTTGCAGCCATGCTGACTGTTCTCTATTCTTGCTAACTCCAGAGCCACAAGCAGCATCTTTTACACACCACTAATTTAGGCAACTAAAAATAGCCATAAGAAGACTGCATTTAGCAGCCATGCATGAAAGCTTCAGTAAGCAAGTCCAAGCTGAGTGCAGACAGAGTCCATGGTAGCCCCCACAGCTCCTCTGAGCTGGACACTACTATGACTTGTTAACTCCTTCTGAATATATCCCATACACAAGCCATAGAAACCCACCAAAGCAAATTAAAGCAATCAGTTTTCTGCTTTTTGCACATCAAACCAAGGACGAAATCCTCAGATTACAAATCCCCCTAAAATATCTTCAAATCCAAGGATAAATTTTAGACTTATCCAGAGAATTTATGGTCTGATATAGGCCAAAAGAACAAGTACCCTTAACTCTGTTCCGCACAGATTATGTGATTAGGAAGCAACAGGCTCTCCTCTTCTTCAGGAAGTCACACTGTGTTTTGTCATCCCTGGGGACAATTTGGCTGCACTCTGGTGGTGAGCAGTGTGTGTGTGTGTGTGTGAGCGTGTGTGTGAGATTGAGAACAGTCTTGCCTTTGGGCACTGTTACCCTCGGTCACTGAGACAATCCAACAGCAGCTGCCTCAAATAGAGCAGCCTAGAGAGATGATAAACTCCTCACAAGGTGCGCAGAAAAGATTTTCAGTCACATTAGTTCACATTTAGTGCTAAGGACTGAGGAAAATCATTGCGTGCTCAGTGTGCATGATAATTACCCTGCTCTGCCCTGCGGAGACTTTGTGAAGGGTCTGAGTGGAATAGAAAGCCCAAAGGGGGTGCCTCTCCAGTCCAAGGTTACTTGTGGTGCAAACCACAACCGGGATAAGTTCAGACAGACAGGATGCGCTCTCCTGGACTTGCACAGGGACGGGAAGTGCATCTCCCATCACCCTCAAACCTGTTTCCAGACTGCCCTACTGGGTTCAGAGTTTCTTCAGTGCTGTCAAGCTCTTCTGCTTGGGATGGATTACTTTAATTAGCTCTTAGCACTGCTCAGTGGAAAGCCCCGTTACCCAAAGCCTGCCCACATGCTATCTGTTGTGATGGCACTGGTGAGAAAGGCTGGTGAGATCTTTAGTGTCTAGTGAGTTAGCTGTGCCACCTCAGACCCAAGCAGTGAAGAAGGAAGTGAGAAGTGAGTTTAAGCTGAGATTGTCCATACAAACCATTAGATAGGACACACTTTGACCCCTAGCTCAACTTAAAATCTCACAGCAATTCTAGTGATACCCAGTTTAGCACAACCAAAAAAATCCTGTAGTTGCACAGAATTCCCCAGCATTTGTGTCTTTGGCAAGGAAACTCATCTGCAGCACCTCCTTACCTGGGCTGCCAAGTCTGCAATGAGAGGCTCAAGCAGACAGAGCACCCATGGGCACATACACCAAAACCATCCAAAGGGGCAACATCCAGGAGATGCCTTGTGCTGTACATGGACTCTGGCAGTCTTAAATCATAGAATCACAGAATCATAGAATGGTAGGCATTGGAAGGAACTTCTGGAGATCATCTCGTCCAATCTCCTTGCTAGAGCAGGACCTCCTAGATCACATGTCCATGCAGGTTTTCAGTGTCTCCAGAAGGCAACTCTACAACCTCTCTGGGCAGTCTGTGACAGTGCTCAGTTATCCTAACCATGAAAAAAATATCTTTTTAAGTTGAACCTCTTATGTTCCAATTTATGCCCCCTGCCCCTTGTCCTGTTGCTGGGCACCTCTGAGAAGAGCCTAGTCTCAAGCCTCTGATGAAGAGCTGCAGCCCCTAATACCAGGTGGCAGGTAGCATCCTCAGCTACCCAGCAACATTTATTTATCACTCAGCATATATATTTTTTTCTTACTTCAGCTTCACTGTAGCATTTTTGCATGACAGGTCAATGAGCTGTTACAGATTAGAGTTTAATAAAAGCAAGCAAACACAGATGTGAATATGCAGCTCTGCAGTATTTTGGTACTGTTGTCTGTCTCACAGAGCACAGCATCTCATCTCAGCAGTTGTGTTGTTTGCAGTAGGTTTCTAAAAGTTTTAGTATTTTCAATACCTTCTTCCCACTTCATCACTGTTAAAATATACATATACTTATATATATATATACACCTACCCTGCAATCACCTTGTAACAGCCTTAAAGAAGTTCAGCTGCCACTTCCCTGTTAACACAGGGCCTTCTTTACAACTTTCATCATGCCAATTTTTCAATGCAGCTCATAAAAGTATTTGCATAGGAATTGTATTCTTGCTTGCTAGTAACGGAAGCATGTGAATACACTTTACTGGGATAAATACAAGTACACTGGAAGCTGAATTTTGCTATAAATAGAAGTGAAAATAGATGTCTTCACTCACAGATGCCACATATTTAATAACATTAAATGCTGATGGCATGAAAGATGTATTACAACTGATACTGTTCTGTTTACTGAAAAAGCTCAGTTTGCAGTTTAATGTCAGGGTGCAGTGCTCTCTGCTTCTCCCCTGCTCTTCATGGCTGCGTTTTAACTCAGGGATGCTCCAAAAATAGCACTGGATATTTCAGCTATGTTAACAATTGTGTCATCTCGACAACACATTCTTGTGTGTAGGTTCCATTTAAATCACAGTGTCACCTGCAGCAGGGCTAGGTGGGTTTAGTCCACTAGTCCACCCTGGTCCATGGTGGAAGCAACTACTTTTAAATTGCTTGTGACAGATGTTTGTTGAGCACTTGATGCCGTCCTTGAGGTGCCCAGGACAACATGCCATGAGCAGTAGATTGTCATGCTCTGATCTCATCACCTGCTTGATCATTTCCTTTGAAAATCTCCAGGGGCTGCAAGCATGTTCCTCTAGCACCCTTTTATAACCTCAGAGCACTGTCAGCCTCACATCTCTTTGCATTTTCCTGCTTCCATCCTCTCAGATGGTCACACTGCCCTTGCTGCTCTCCTGTACCTCACATCCTTTAAGCACTAAAGTGGATCTGGGGCCTTCCCACTGCTAAACAATCAGCAGAATCAGGACACGTGCTCTTGCATATGCTGTCTATCACAACATCTCTGCTATGCAGGGCACTGCTGGCAATTAAGATCTTTCTCTGTTCACTTACTTGATCTACTATTCCCATCTCCTTTCTCTCTCCTCCTATTTTGCCTCTGTCCTCACTGACCTGCATCTGGTTTACTTGAGATCGTGTCTCCCATTTGCCACAAATTAAATGACCCGTACAGCTTCTCTCCACCTGCTGCACAGGAAATGGCCAGGCAAACTGTACATGCTGCACCAACACTCCCAGAGCTGGAAACCAGATACCCTATTAGTCTGGACTATGTGGGACGTCACGCTAAATCGCATCAGCTACAATTGAGTTACGCTGCAGCATGCAAATCAGGGCTTAAAAGGGGTCATTGAGAAGCTGGATGCAGGACAAGCACAGGAAATTCTGCAGCTAGAGCTGTGATTTTTCCTGAAGATCTGACCCTGTTACAGCAGCTGAGAAATCTCTTCCTGCCCCTTGGAAAGGCAAGGCTCGGTTGTAACACTCCACAGTACCTCTTTGCTCTGGCAGCTCCTGTTTAGCAGCTTTGCTGAAGTCAGTCCTCTCCTGAAGAAAGGCTTGGAACAGTGCTGCTTAGTGGAGGACACTCATTGCTGTCTGTCTGAGCCCACACTGCCTGCAGTGGCATTGATGTCGCACTAGACACAATGCTTGTGTCTAATGGCTTGTTCCTGCTTACAGTGTGCCAACAGCACTGGACCATCCATAAGGGTCTGAGTAAGAGCACTACACAGAACAGGATTCATCCAGGCCTGATTTGAAATGCAGGGTCATACCACCCAGAAGCAGGCCTGACAAAACAACATGGAAGAAAGCCAGCAACGTGCCGAGAACCAGCTCAGTAAGCGCTCTGCTGGAGCGTGGGCACCTGCAGAGCACCTTGCTTCCTTCTAGGAGACATTGCCAGTGGTGAGCAGATTTGCCTGGACCTGATCAACAACTGCTCTGCAGGAAGCAACCCTCAGCATACCATGGTAACATGTCTCTGGCACAAAGTGATGAGGATGGTGATGGGGCTGAAATGGGGGTGCTCCTGTGCCACCAGCAGACCCAGATTCCACAGGGACCCTCTCCCTACTAATTTCTTGCTCCAGCCCTGTCACCCAGAAGCAAGTGGAACTTCTGGATCCTGTCTGCAGACAAAGATGAGGTGCTGAAAAGCAGATATAGAGCCTGTGTTGGATATGTTGTCCAGGAAGCAGAGAATAATTTTAATGACAAGCCGGTCTTAAGATGTCCATCTGGCTCCATCCCAAGTCTTTGTACTAAGTTCCTTGACATCCTGTTTAGAAAACTATAATTAAAACCTAATTGCTTCATGTATATGTTGCTGTTTTAATTATAACAGAAGCAAAAGGGAGAAGCAACAACTAATCTCTCTGTTGCTAATATATATCTGATACGTATCTGGAGAAGGAGCTGGCCTCGGTAAAGGTAAATCCTACATCACCTATGGAAACCAGTGAGATACGTTCCTAGTGACTGCCCATGCTGCCAACAGGACAGTCAGTGTGGCCAGGGGTGGCCTCCCTAAACTGCTCTTTTCTTTGAGTCATTGACTAGCATGCTGTACCTGAATTAATTTTACTTGCTCACTGCTGTGTCACTGTTGTACCAAAATGTAATTACTTCACTGCCATAGACCAGTTAAATCCTTCTGCTCAGCCGGCTGCTGAAACTAATGGACCTTCTTTGCAAGAGAGTATTGCAAAATAAAGGCAGGGAAGAAAATAATGTAGAATTCATTAAGGTCCTTAAGGTAGGCACATCCTAAGGTAATCTCTCCACCACTCAGCAAATCCCAGCAGTACCAGAGATGGAACAAGGTTAACTAGCAACTGACAGCTCCAGCGAGACAGTGGTAAAGCTGGCAGAAGCAACTGTCTGACAACTTATTGCAGATTTAAGTACTTGAGGAAATCTGTAAGCAGAGGCTAACTGAAGCTGATACACATACCTAGCACTAAGTGGGCAGAACCAGTATGTTAAAAGAAAAGCCTCAACATACTCGCAAACATGTCCTGATCCTCATGCTGCTCTTTGTGCTACTGGAGCTGGGTCAGATGGCTCTGACTGGGGTAATGCTGCTAGCCAGCATTTTTCCTGGAGGACACTTGGAGAAAGGGTATCCTTGGTGGAGATAGCAGAGATCTTGCCACATCTAGATACTAGTTCAAGCTGTAGATACCCCGAGCATGGCCAGATCATCAGAGTTACCCATGTGGATCTTGCTGATCATGCTCTTGACCCTTGCTGCAGGGAAGTGTCCAGCACTACTTAAGATGTGGGTGAACCATAGCAGTAGAGGATGGGCTCCTTGCGTTGCTATGTGCCTGGCACTGTGTAAGTGCCTCAGCATCAAGAACAGTCCAGAGGAGAGTTATTTTCACAGCTGGCAAACAAACAGAAAACAGAAGAAAGACAGAAAGGGGCCACTTGTGATCACAAAATTAAATCAAAATTTAATTTCAGTAATTATGCTTTCATTAACATCCTATTTGCCATAAAGATGCATAAAATCCCTAAGTGAGAGCTGCAACTGATTTGAAACTGAGAAGAAGGTAACTGGGGAAATAGTGCCAGGCTCTCTCTAGCCTGTAAAATCCTTCAGAAGCCTGGATCATTGTGAATGGTTATTATTCACAATTTAACTTGCCCAGCAACCGTCTGTAAATAAGCCAGAAATCTAGTGACAGAAGCAGAGAACCTGTAACAGCTGATTTATTCCAGCAACCCCTGATTTAACCATCAATGCAATGTTCCTATATTGACCATCTGGGGCTTGGATGCTATTGTAGTGAACACATGAGCCAGACTCTCGTGTTGCTCCCTGCTGAAATCATACCAAGCTGTAGGCAAGGGACTACCAACTGTCTTTGCTTTATTAATGTAATTCTGAGTCCTTGGACCCCAGGAAGCTTGTCTGGGCTCTGCACCAAAGCAAGATCAAGCACAGCTGACGCCAGCCCTTGCAAATTCTTTTGGTGTTTGTGAAGAACTTCACTGAATTCACCTACTTCATTTGAGTTCATCTCTCTAACGTTTCAAGGTCATATGGAGACCTGATGCAAAGTATTTCAAAGTTCTTGTGACAAGCCATGTCAGAGGTGCCAATAGGCCTTCTTAAGACTTTATAAATGGATTCTCTGCTAGATCATCCCAGGAATGAATGCAAAATTTTAAATGCCAGTGAGTGCACCAGGAAACCCTACAAAATAAATCAGCAGGCTGCTCTGAGGTATTATCCCTGTTATCCTACTGCTCCTTTGGGATTATTTTTCAACCTATTACTCTCCCCACTTTCAGCATAACCTCGGCTCCTGCCTTGGGCAGCCACACACTTGTGGATTAGCATCATAAGTATGCAGAAAGGCAAGTACAGCCCAGGAGAACATTCCCTCAGGAATGACAGGTAAAGCCAAAGACGGCTGCGGGAGCTGAGCTTGAGAACCACACTCAACCACAGTGTCGTGCTATGGTATCTATCAGCCTAGTAAAGAAGGAGTGTTCAGTATTTCCTGTCATACAACAGATATAGCTTCAGCAGGTTTCCTCCAGGAGTCTGTAATACAGGCAAGCAGCTCCAGGCCAGAATGTGCTAATTAAGAAACACTAGGTGATTGTTAATGAAAGAAGCTTTGGGAGGTGGAAGGAAGCTAAGAGGGTGAACCTGTCTTGCCTTCTGTTTACCACCAGTGCTATGTGGTGCCATGTCCTCAGTCACTGGAAAAAAGGAAAGGAACCCTCTACAGAGGAAAGAAATAAGGTAAAGGGGTGATGACTGTTATGGCTCAGCACTTCTGTTCTGTTTCCCTGCCAATGAAAAACAAACTGTAAAAACACCTACTCATAGGAGCTGGGTCATGAAAACACCCTGCTGAACCTTGCCAGACTCACTCCCATCGGGCAGAGGGTCCTGCCTACAGTTATCTTTAAAGATTTGCTGGCCCCAGATCCCTTTATGTGAATCCATGAAGCTTTTGTGTAGTGCTTTTCTTTTAAACAGGATATTTGTTTGTAAAAGGAAATCTATTTTGAAAAAGTCTTTCAGGCTATAAATAATACTTTGCGGCAGGTTTGCACAGACCTGAGCCAAACAGCATTTGCCAAGCAAGACTGAAAGCCCATGGAGCAGTAAGTATGTAAGGAGAAGTCTCACTCTAACAGACAAGCAATTCTTTCTGAAGCAGGGGAACAGCTTGATCGCCCTTGCTTAAGTTTCTTCAAATCCCCTCAACTATATAACACAATACATGGCATTTCTCTAGCACCTTTCAGTTCAGAGCACCCAAGCCTTTTACGAACCAGGGGCTTACTCACAGGGACTAGACGGGACAAGGTATAATCAGTGGTTTCACTGAAGTATGTTGAAAGCAAAAGCTGTCCCTGTGAAGCATTGTGAGTCAGAGGACACAGGCTGTACCTTCTCCAATAAACCCCTGACAGTGACTACAACCTGCAGGTATAGAGAGAATGGAGAAGTCAACCAACTTGCTCTTGGGAAATGCTGCTGAGCCAGTGTCCACAAACTGTTATGACAGAAACAAGGGAACTGAGGGCTGCAGCTTCCTGTGCGAAGTCCTTTCTCTTCCTTCTTTTGCAGGTAGGCAGTGATGATGCCCTATTTTGTTGTTGTTTTCCTGAGTTACATCTCAGACAACCTTATCTCAAAATGAAGATTTTACTGACTGCAGAAGACCTTGCCTACAGCACTGAGCTCTGAAAAATCATGCCTGGAAAGCACACATCTGGCTATGACAAACACCTTCAAAAGTGAAACTTCCCGGCAAAGACAAGGGAAAAGCAATTTGGAATTTCCTCTGCCACTGTAGAAGGGAAGAGACTGATTCCTTTGCAAGTCTTTTTCTCCTACAGGCACCCCAGGATTTCCATTCTCAGGACCTGCACTTCAGCTATCCCCATTGCGGCAGCAGGATTGAGACCCTTCTCCTTTACCAGTGCCCTAGGCTAGGACACTCTGAGACTGAGCTGGGTGAGCTTGCAATTCCACAGCCCTACCTTTGGCTTTCTGGCAGCAGATGAGCGGAGGTAGCTCAGGCTGGGCTTCTCTTTTCCTCCTGCAGTCTGAATTTCCCAGCCCTCAAGCTGCAGGAGCCATTGGGGTTGCAGTATTTTTATAACACCGCTTTTCTTCTCGAACAAGCAGTTGTGACTGAAACTCGATCCATCAGCCTTCTGCTTGCTCTATTACAAACTCTAACCATGCAGCAAAGCTTACTATGCTTTCTTTTAATTATGTGAAAGACACTAAATTATGAATTTACTGCACTCCCATTGGATGTCCTTTGGTTGCCCAGGCCAGATAAACCAGTTCCTTTTACTGGCTTAGCAGGTTACTTCAGTGCAGATTAAAGAAAGAGACCTAATCCTGGAGAGCAATGAGCAGCCTCTAGTCTCACAGCTTCTTTACAAAAGCTGTTTCTGGTCATTCTGGCTTCAGGGCCTGACTTCTGAGAGCAATTCAATATAAGACAGAGAAGGAAAACTAAGTAAGCAGAGGCTGAGCAGTGCTCACATTCATGCTACCTCTGTGCTCCTGGAAAAGGAACCTTTCCCCCTTCCTGCAATCCACAATCCTCAGGATACCACAGCCAATAACACCAGCCAAGTGGGCAGGTATTTGCAAGCCATGGGTTAGCCTGTACGAAGACAGAACAGGTTGGTGGGGAGACAAAATGCCTTTTGTCAGCTCAACTAATCTATACACAGAGAATAAAAGACAACTTTTAGGGTAGTAAACCTGTCTTTTCTTCCCAGGTATATTTGTTTGCCTAATAAAGGGTGTTATCTGTGACCACATGCTTTAGCTTGGTTATGCTGTGAGACCTTATTGGCCTCAGCCTCTGGGGAAGGCAGCCTTTTTTCACACTGGCTTGACCTAACTGCCTTAATTTGAAACATTTGTCTTGGGGAATTTCAGTAGATGACAAGGATCAGAAGGTGTGAAAAGTATAATAACTGTCCTAAGAAAAAGGGAATCACAGAACCTTCAGTGTAAGCTCACTTTCCAAAAGACAAGTGGAACAAGTTAACAAACTGCAAGTGCCTGCAGATGTGATGGGTTTGCATGGAGAGGTTTCAGTAGTGGGGTTGTCTACAAGAGTGGCTTCTGTACAAAGGGGCTAGATGCTTCTACTGTGTCAAATAGAGCCAATGCCAGCTGACTCCAAAACAGACCCAGCGCTGGACAAGGCTGAGTCCAGCTCACAACAGCAATTCCAGCCAGAGAGAGGAGTGAGGATATGTGAGAGAACAACTCTTCAGACACCCAGTTCAGAGAAGAAGGAGGGGGAAGAGATGTTCCAGGCATTGATGCAACCCACAGTGCAGATCATGGTGAGACAAGCTGTGCTCCTGCAGCCATGGAGGTCCATAGTGGAGTAGATCCACCACAACCCAGTGCAGAAGGAGGTGAATGTGACCCTGCAAGAAGCCCACACTGTAACAGGTTCCTAGTAAGACCTGTGAACCCATGGAGAGAGGAGCCTATGCTGGAGTAAGTCTGATGGAAGGACCAGTGCGTGATCCCATGGCAGCAGCTTGTTCCTGAAGAACTGCACTCCTTGGAAGAGACCCATGATGGAGTACTTTGTGAAGAACTGCAGCCTGTGGGAAGGACTGATGTTGGAGAAGTTTGTGGAGCACTGTCTTTCATGGGAGGGACCCCACACTGGAGCAGAGGAAGAGTACGAGGAGGAAGGAGTGGCAGAGACCACATATGATGAACTGACCACAACCCCTGGTTCCCATCCCCTACAGGAAGAGTTGTTAGAGACCTCTATCAGGCTGGTTTAGAGGGAAGTGCCAGGGGCATTTCCATCTACCTTACACCCTAATAAAAGATTCTGTTCGGGGGTGAGCACTGCTTATTCTCCTGTAGCCCTGTAGTGTGGCCAAACTAGCCCCAGCCTGGCTGGACTCAACACTGCTCACCCATGCTGGGGCTGGGATGTAGCCATTGGAATGGGGTACAGTAGTTACAGGCTTGCCTGTCCTGAGCTGGCTCTGGCTACAGCTGAGCACAGTGGCAGTGTGTTTCATCTGATGCTATGGAACTGTGCCAACAGAAAGCCTTTCCCCAGCCCATGCATCCATCCAGCGTTGAGAGTGACAGAGTGGTTTGGTGAGCACCTGGCATCTAGCTAGAGTCACCCCATCAAATTAGCTAGCATAGACTGTACCAAAGAACTCAGAGAACTCACACTGAACTAAGCTGATTTCTTTTTGCAAGAAGATAACAGACCTTGTGGACAGGAAAGACAGAGGCGCCATAATCTCAATCTCAGAAAGTCTTTGCCATCACCTACATTGATATTCTGATCCTCAAGTGAAGCAAAAGATCTGTATAAAGTGGGTAGAAGCTGTTAAGACCCAGGTGAATAGCTACATCCAGAGCTGCCAGCAGAGTTGTGTGCAATGCTCCTGGCTACATGGTCTGGAGGGGATCTGGTCAGCATTTCTATTAGTGCTCAGATACTGGGACAGATGGAAAGGCTGCAGGTGTCAAGGAAGGAAAGACTGGAATTTGAAATTACTTTGCTGGACCAGAGATGTGACCTATATGTGATTTACAGGAACAAATACAAAATATTGTGAGGGAGCAGGGACAACTTCCTGCACAAATGAAGGACTGTGGGAAGGAAGCATTCTACCATCAGGGATGGCAGGGTCCTGAATTCACCTGAAGGGGACCTGACACTCCTCTGATACTGAGAAACAGTCAGCTGTGCCAACGCAAAGAAACGGGAGCACCACAGGAGCATGTGAAAGAAAGGAATGTTCTGCAATGGGGAGGGTCATGGGAAAGCTGTACCACAGGACAACAGGCAGCAAAGGCAGAGCGCATGGGACATACTCTAGAAGACAGTGAAGATTTCAGTTCAACAGGCCACAGGTGGTGAATATAACCTTGCCTGACCTGGTGTCTGTACTGACCAGGACTCCACAGGCAGTGAGAAGCCCAGACCAGCACCAGACTGGGATCACTAAGATCACAAACAGCTCTCCAGTGGGACATGGCAGGAGAGGAGAGCAGAGGATATATCACATGGTTGGGGTCTGGCATCTGGTTCCCAAACGTTATTTATCAAGGTTTCTGGGTGATCTGCAGATACCCTGAACAGGAAATCTTGGTGGAGCTGCGGGGCAGCCACTGAGGGTCGGAATCTGTCGCAGAAAAAGCCAGGAAGCAGCACAGGGTGTGCAAACCCAGGAGCCTTTAAGGGTGGTGAATCTGGAAGTAGCGCCAGACCACACACAGCAGTGACAGCGCTAGCTGTTTTAGCCACTTTACCTGCAAGGGGGAAAAAAATTAAAAAAAAAAAAATAAAAAAATGGAGACAACATGGCAGCAGAGAAGGACCAAACTTTGGTCACCACTGCATATGGATGTGGGAACGCAAACACAGGGGTCCCCAACAAGATGAGGCTGTGCATGTGACAGGCTGCCAGGAATGTAACACTCTCTCGCATTTTCCTGGCTGTGTATGATGCAAGCAGGTAGATTATCTGCTTGACCAAGTGGCACAGCTGCAAGACAAGTTTGAGAAGCTGCAAGTGGAACTAGAAAGGTTCAGGAGAATTAGAGAGGCTGAAATAGAGGTAGACTGACTGGTGGAGCCAGCCTCTGCAGTCTGGACAACAGCCAAATAAGAGCCAGATTTAGGGGCTCCCTGCATCCTGCAGTTCTCACATGGAGGACAGAAGCCCAAGTAGAAGGGTGAATGGAGCCAAGTGCAGGGCCATGGTAGAAGGTGAGTACCACCCTTAGCTGCCTCGCCTGACCAGTGGCCACTGAGCAATAGATATAAGCCTCTACTGGAAAACAGCCAGTCTAATAAGGATATAGAGGACCGGGAATCCATACTGGAGGTCCTAGCAAGGTTGCATAAACTCTAGAGGTCTTTCGGTAATATGACAACCTCCTCCACAATGAAGAGAAAGGTCCTAGTTATTGGAGACTTGCTTCTGAAAGGGACTAAGGGCCCAATATGCAGAGCTGACCCTCATCACAGGGAAGTCTGCAGTCTACCTGGAGCCCAAATCAGGGATATCACTAGGTTGCTCCCTAACTATTATCCACTGCTGATCTTTCAGGCAGGTGGGGAGGAAGCTGTATTCTGTAGCCTGAGGGGAATGAAGACAGATTACAAGGATTTGGGATATTTGGTAAAAGAATCTGGGTCACAAATTGTGTTCTCTTCATTACTTCCATTTTGGAGTGAGGACACCAGCCGGAACAGAAGGACTCAGTCCATTAATGCCTGGCTATGAGACTGGTGTTACAAGCAGGGCTTTGGGTTCTTTGATAATGACTGGTTCTATAAGACATCAGCTCTTACAGGTCCACATGGGAGAGCTTTATCTCAGTGGGGGAAAAGGGTTCTGGGGCAGGAATTGGTAGGGCTCATTCTGAGGACTTTAAACTAGATTTGAGGTGGGGTGGGATAGTTTATGGGTACGCACCAGCAGGACAGAGCACTAGTCTTAATGAAAACCAGGCGGCCTCTCACTGTCCTGGGCTAAAATCAGAGTGCTCAGCTTGCTTCCTGAAATGCCTGTACACCAATCCATGTAGCACAGGGAATAAGCAGGAGGAGTTAGAAATCTGTGTCCAGTCAGGTGATTATGATCTGGTGGCAATTATAGAGCCATGGTGGGATAGCTCGCATGACTGGCATGCAGTCATGGATGGCTATGTCCTTTTCAGGAGGTCATCAAGGTGCGGTGGAGGAGTTGCTCTCTATGTGAGAGAGCAACTGGAATGTATGGAGTTCTATCAGAGGCTGATGAAGAGAGAGTTGAGAATTCATGGGGGCAGGCTGCCATAGGTGGCACTGTTGTGGGTGTCTATTACAAGCCACCAGATCAGAATGAGGAAGTTGATGAGGCCTTCTACAAGCAGCTGACAGCAGCCTCACAGCTACAGGCCCTGGTTCTCATGGGGATTTTAACTACCCTGATATTTGCTAGAAGACCTGCTCAGACAGCCATCCATAGTCCAGGATGTTCCTCCAGTGCATTGGTGACAATTTCCTGATGCAAATGGTGGAGGAGGCCACTAGGAGAGGAGCGCTGCTGGATCTTGTATTCTTCAAAAAGGAGGGTCTGGTTGAAGCAGTGAAGTTTGGGGGCAGCTTTGGTTGCAGTGATCATGAGATGGTGGTGTTCTGGGTCTTGTGTGGTAGGAACAGAATAGATAGAAGAATCACAACCCTGGACTTCAGGAGGCCAACTCTGGCCTTTTCAAGCAACTGCTGGGGAAATGAGGACTGGGTAAGGGAAAGTTGAGCAAACTGCAAGGGAAAACAAATCTTTTTTAATTATTATGGAAAATACAGCTCAGGAGTTGACTAAAGAGTATGAAATCAAATGTCAGTCAAGCAAAAGAGAATGAAGAGGAATGACTTCATTCCTTCTTGTTTCATAAAGAAAATGTAAATACAGAGCAATTTGTCCTAGTTGCTGTCTCCAGGCACACCAAGGACAGGAAGGCCATTAGGGACAGTCAGCATGGCTTAACCAAGGGAAAATCATGCTTGACCAACCTGATAGCCTTTTAGGAGAGCACACCCATGTGGATAGATGATGGCAGAGTGGTGGATATGGTCTATCTTGACTTGAGTAAGGCATTTGACACAGTCTCCCACAGAATCCTCACAGCCAAACTGAGGCAGTGTGGACTGGATGATTGGGTAGCGAGATGAATTGTGAACTGGCTGCGGGACAGAAGCCAGAGAGTAGTGGTGAATGGAACAGAGTCTAACTGGAGGCCTGTATCTAGTGGAGTGCCCCAGGGGTCAGTACTGGGACCAGTGCTATTCAATCTATTCATTAATGACTTGGATGAGGGATTAGGGTGCACTGTCAGCAAGTCTGCTGGTGACACAAAGCTGGGTGGTGTCACCGACATCCCAGCAGACTGTGCTGCCATTCAGCGAGACTTCAACAGGCTGGAGAGCTGGGCAGAGAGAAATGTAATGAAGTATAACAAGGGCAAGTGTAGAGTCTTGCATCTGGGCAAGAACAACCCCAGGTAGTATAGGTTGGGGATTGACCAGTTGGAGATCAGTGTAGGAGAAAGGGACCTGGGGGTCCTGGTGGACAGCAGGATGACCATGAGCCAGCAATGTGTTCTTTTGGCCAAGAGGGTCAACAGCATCCTGGGGTGGATGAGAAGGGGGGTGGTTAGCAGATCAAGAGAGGTTCTTCTTCTCCTGTACTCTGCACAGGTGAGACTATATCTGGAGTATTGTGTCCAGTTCTGGGCCCTTCAGTTCGAGAAGGACACAGAGCTACTGGAGAGAGTCCAGCATAGAGCAAGGAAGATGATGAAGGAAGTGGGACACCTCCCTTATGATGAAAGGCTGAGGGACCTGGGTCTCTTTAACTTGGAGAAAAGGAGACATAGGGGTGACCTCATTAATGTCTGTAAATATGTGAAGGGTGGGTATCAAGAGGATGGAGCCAGGCTATTCTCAGTCTCATCTAGGGATAGGACGAGGGGCAATGGTTGTAAGCTGGAACATGGGAAGTTCCACATAAATATGAGAAGGAACTTCTTCACCGTGAGGGTGATAGGGCACTGGCACAGGTTGCCCAGGTGGTTGTGGAGTCTTCTTCTTTGGAGATGTTTAAAAGCCACCTGGATGTGTTCCTGTGTGACTTGGTCTAGGTGATCCTGCTGTGTCAGGGGGATTGGACTAGATGATCTTTTGAGGTCCCTTTCAATCCCTAATGATTCTATGATACTCTTTTGCAGAAACAGTCAGTGAATTGGAGCATAACAGTTTCCCTCCAGGAGAACCCTGGACTGCAGCCATGTATCTCCCACAGCCTGTAGAACTATAAGGCAGCCCTTTTTCTCCTCAGCTTTGCAGGGCTCTCTCTGTCTATTCTCCACAGGCTAAAAATAATCCCTTTGTGTCAGCTCCATCACCATGATCAGCAAGACATTTTATTCATCAGCGATTCCTTCCCTTCTCTCGTTTAAACAATTCTGCATTGAGCCCATCAAACTAATTTGAGCAAGGGCTATTTAGTTGGCTTGCCTGCTGGCACAGGTGTCTCCCTATTTTTGCTTTTGGAAGAGACTGATAGGTGGCATGAACAAGAGATGAGGAGAGGCTTGGCAAGGGCAGGGAGCAGTGTAATGGTTTTGATCAGGGCATGCACAGGCACGGAGGTCTGTAGATTGGCACACCCAGTATCAGAAACCTCACAGGCTGAGAGCAAGTCTGAGAGCAAAGGGAGTTTCACAGCAATGCATCCAGGATGTGTTTTACAACAGCACAGACGCGGTCTCACAGGCAGGGAGTTCATGTCTCCCCTGACAGCCTCGGCCCCTTCCAATCTAGGCCGGCTGTTTGGGGAAGGCTGTTTGAGGCTCTGGCAGTGGTTCAGAAAGAGTTATAGGAATGTGTGAAATCTCAGGTTGTTCCTCTGGCCTTCATAACTATGTCGTCTCCTACTCCATGTCACACCAAATTTCCTGTCTCTGTCATTGCAGCAAATACCACCAGGTTCTACAATGACGGATACTGACTCGGAGTGCCCAGTGCACAGGGACAAGGTATGCAATACCAAAGCACAGAGAAGCTCAAGAGCTTGAACAAGTACAAGCCCACCTTCTTCAAGCTCTGTGACATTGCTGGGTTCCATGAGGCAATGAGCAAACATGACTGGGATGGCCATTGTAAATGAAGAGTAATTTCCCATTTGTCATCTCAGCTGTGTGAGTTGTCGGGTGCCCAGGACACCACACAGCCTTGAGTTGGAGAGAATTATCTGCTTTTTTCCACCTTAACTGCATCACAAACACAAGTTCACCTCCATTCCAAGTGTTTTGCTGGCCAGGACATCAAAAAGATGCCTGCTCCTCCTTGCTTGCACCATGATCGTACTCTTTGTCATTTCCTTCATACTACTGTCACCTCTTACTTCTGTCCCACACTGGAACCTGCACTCTCATCCCCCCTTCTCACTCATCTGTCTGCCACGATGGAGAATGGAGGGGTAGCATAAAGCCAGGATGGCATTGCTAGGATTTGTTTCAACACACATAATTGCTGGGTAAGCATCAGTGTCCCAATCAAAGGTGATAGGAGACCAGATCCATAGACCCTATGGGCACCTCTCACTTGGCCACTGTGGCTCCCAGGGAAAGAGGTGTTCTCATTCCACTTCATTATGGAGATGAGCAGTATCTCATCCAAGAAGTTGCAAAAGCCAGGTCTAGGACCAAGGCTGGGTCTCCCAGACTACAGACACTGCTTTGCACTACACTCTCATGATGAACCATCACCTTTCCCTTCAAACACATTCTGCAGTCAGGGGTTGAGCTGATAAGATTTTCTCCTCCACACCCTTGTGGCAAAGCCAGTGCTCAGGAATAGCTGCGCTCCTGAGAGTTGCCTGGGGTTCTCTGGCAAAAAAGCTCACCCTCGTGTGACCTAGAAGATAAACAACTGTCTTGCCTCCAGAAGTAGGCAGCTGTAATCAGTCTTGGCAGGTGGCTGAGCACTGAATAGCCTCTGCAGAAGATGCTGCAGGCCAGCAGACCTGCTCACACCCAGCCTTTTCTGGGAGAATGACTGTCTCAAAATGTTTCCCTTGCAGGTTCTGCCAAAGGCACAATCTGAAAACAGCCTGTTCTCTTGGGGGTTGTTCTGCATTTGTACCAGGCAATGAATTGGTTATTTCTTGGGATCCCCACATTTTCTGTAGAAGATTTAAGTAAAGTGCATAGAAATCAGTTCACAGAGGACAGCCAAAGAAAAACAGGGAGGAAAGGCAAGCCAAGCAGACCTTGAGGCTGGACAGTGCTAGTCTTGAAATAAATGCCATGCCCTCTCCTTAGCTGCCACGGTTTTCTGCCACAGCCCAGGAGAAAGCAGAGGCTCCAGCTCAAAGACAAGCTGTGCAAGCTGAACAGACGTACAAAGGCATTCACCTCATGTCCTTTGAAGACATTTTGGACACTTTAGTACAAAAGAGATATCAAGGTGCTGGAGGGAGTGGAGAGGAGGGTAATGAAACTGGTGAAGTGCCTGGAGAATAAATCTTATGAAGAGCAATTGAAGAACCTGGGGCTGTTTAGTCTGAAGAAGAGAAGATTCAGGGAAGACGTCATCACTCTCTACAACTACCTGAAAGGACACTGTAGAGTGGTTGGTGTTGGTCTCTTCTCCTTTATTAGTGATAGAACAAGAGGAAACAGCTTAAAAACTGCAACAGAGGAGGTTTAGACTGTACGTTAAGAAAATTTTTTTCTCTGAAAGAGTAGTCAGACATTGGAACAGTCTGCCCAGTGAGGTGGCTGAGTCACGATCGCTGATGTGTTTAAAGGTCATTTAGATGTGATTTTGGGGGACATGATATAGGAGTAAGCTTTGTAGAGTAGGGTTAATGGTTGGACTCAGTGATCCCAAGGCTCTTTTCTAACCTGAATGATTCTATGATTCTTAGACATAAAGCACGTTTCCTTCTCATACTTCAGGTATTTCCCAGAACATGCAGTGATGGGCTCACTGAGCTGTAGAAGAGCAAAGCCCACATTGCTTGTGCTTGGGGAGCTCTAGGATGGCCAGCACCAAAATACACATACAATCTGTTCATAAAGAAAAGGACACAAAGCCTGAAGATGAAACTGTTCTTGAAGGAACATAAATGTGCTGGCATGGAGAAATACAAGGAACAACATAAAGCTCCAAGAAAATCCATTTTGCTTGACCGGATTCAAACTCCAGTTACTCTTGAACACCCACAGGATGGCAAATGCAGTGGACATGCACTAGACTTACTCTAGAGAGGGTTGTTTACCTCAGTGACAGGACTATGACTAATCACAATAACAAATGCCTTTAGCATTTTTCTCCAAACTCTTAGTATTGCTAAACGGAGTGGTCTTGCATTATTTTTGCAAGAAATAGAAAACCACTTTATTACACAGATCTTCAAAAAGGAAAACAGAAAGTCAAAACCAGTCCTCCTGGTTTTGTCAGTGTCCCTCTGACAACATGCAGCAGCTCACAGGATGAGACTTGCACTTTAGAAATAATTTATAAGTACTATTGAATTTTCTTAAAATGGGACCTTTTCGTGCTCTTGTTGCCAGTGTTTCTGTTTAACATACTTTATAAACACACTTCATGCTGGCTACTGAGAATTTACCTCAGCTTTAAATGGCTTGTAAATACTCTGATGCTGTCTCTCCGCCACCTGCCAAACAGAGCAGTGACAGAAAGCAACACAAAATACACAACAAAAATAAGGTTTCAGACATGAGGCCAGGAACAGCAGAAAGAAAACCCACTTCTCTTTTGCCTTGGGGTTCAGCAATGCCTTGGTTACATAGGGATATCTTCTCCCTTCACGTAGCGTGATGCAGGCCAAAAGTTATTTCTCAAAAACTTAAGAAAACTGGTTTAATGAAAGGAGATTCAAGTCTTTAGGTCTTCTGCTGGCTTATTTGGGTTAGCTCTTCAAACTGTGCTGGTGTTTAAAGTTGTCACATCTCTGTCCAGGATCCAAAACCCATTGTACCTGTAGTGTGGCAATCTTGGACACCCGGATTTGTGCTGCAGAGCCACTTTCACCTGTACAGTGGCTATGTCTAGGGACTCCAGACAAATATCCCAAGAAGGACAGGAGCCTGCTGGCTTACAAATAATCTCATTTCCTATGAAACAGCTTTGCAGGAGAAAGCAGCCTCATTTCACTTCAGTCTATGCTATGGCAGCTGATAGCTTGATATGGGGCAATAGCGGAGGGAGAGATCCTGGGTGTCACAGTGGCAGGGCACGGAAATGTGGCAGGGGAGGAGCAGGCAGAAGAGGCAGAGGAGCCTGCTTTTGTCAGTGCACAGTCAGTATTCCCTTCACTAGATGTTGGTTTGCAGTTATGAGTCACAGAGCTGCATAACAAAATGGACACACATCACAAGCAATGCTGCTTGTACTCTGGCAAACTGCACACAAGTGGTGTGGATTCTTCCTGTCCTCAGCATTCACTGACGGAAGGGACTATGAGAGGAACCATCTTCCCATACCAAAGAGTCAATGCCAGTGCATATGTCCTTACATGGCTTACAGAAAGGTATGAACTTGCAGAAATAGTTCAATGAGTCCTTTTATCCACCCCACAGCACTCAGCTCTTCCCCTAATGTGTTATATAGAAACCAATTATCTGCAGCTAGCCTAAATAACAAGTCAGACTGAAAGGAAATCAAAAAGCATTTGCAAATCTAAGAAGCAAAGTCATTGATCTGCAGGTCAGTTTTTATGGGACCCTAGCTTATTTGTGTGCACCTTCTTATCAGCAGGCCAAGCTGTATCCAGAGGAGACAGTCTTGATGTAGACAAGGCATAGAGGTACTGGATGCCAAATTCCTCAAGCACTGCTTGTGCTCTGTGCTTTTGGGTCACGGCACAGTTAGGCAGCCCTGAAGTGAAACGAGGGAAATGGCACTGCTTGAACAGCCCGGAAGCGACTGCAGGAATCTCAACAAGAGTAGTGCATTTGCATGAAAACAGAGGGACTAGGAATCACACCACTAGAAGAACAAGACCCTAGCTGTTTGGAAAGGAGAGGCAAGTGCTTTTCTCTCAGATGGAATGATATCACATGAGAGCTGTTGAAACAGTTTGTGGACAAAGTGTACTTCCCTCCATGCTAAGTCCACGACTGATGTCCTTGGAAAATGTATCTTATCCATATCTTCTCTGTGCAAGTACAGTAGTCCTGTGAGCAGATGGACAGCACTTCCTGGGACAGCAGGAGTGCTGTGCTGGTTGGTTCATCCATCACAGCTGCAGAAACTCCTCTCACAGCTATAGGGAAAAATAAGAACTGCAACAGTGTCCCTGTCCTTAACTCCTTCAAAGTTTTTCCCCTGTTACCATAGGTCACAGCAACACGAGGCTACAAAGTAGTGGAGTTCACAACTGAGCTTCCTACTGTCTATTCACAGTGTCTCCACTGAGGCTGGGCGTAGGAACAAACAAAACCAGGGTCCCTTACTGAGTGCAGGGTCCCACTATGTGCAGTGGGAACATGTGATGGGTAATATGAGGAGGAAGTAACCTTGAGCCCCAGAAGACTGTGAAGAGGCAGTGTTGGTGGGATGGCATAGGCTGAAGAAAAGATTTCATCTACTCTCCTATTATGTCTCCCCAAATTTTGCACACTACCAACAATCTCCCTCAAATCCTCTTCCCTCCTTCACCTCCTGAAAACTCCAACTGCCCATCACCATGTTTTGGTTTGAGTTAGAACAGAACTAGTTCTGTTCAGTGACTTTTCAGCTCAGTCTCCTCTAGCTTGCTGCACTTTCTGTTCAAGTGGCTGCCTCTGCAAGTGACAACACTTGATGTTTACTGCTACTGCCAAGAGCTGGTGGGCAGAAAGGTTCTTGCTTAGACTTGTTCCTATTGAGACCAAGGTTACTGACAAATCTTGTGCCTCATGTTTGGGTGCAATAAGTGAACAGCTGCACCTGCAAGGAGAAGTAGATGGTGATAGGTGACCCTAAACTGACCAAAAATGAATTCCATTGCCCACATGTCACATTGGATATAAAGCTGAAGAATCACAAGTTCCCTTTTGTCCCTCTTCCCTCTTGCCTGCTTCCCTTTTTGCCTCTTTTCTTCGATGGCCAGCGTCCAAAGTGGACTCTGTCCGCTCTGCTTTCAATCCCACTCTGTGCATTCCTGAGTCCAGTTTCTGTATGTGACTCCTGCCCACCACTGAGTCTGGCCTGGGACTTGCCCAGTGTTTGCATCAGTAGTAATGGTGACAATAAAAATCCAATGGTATTGGTTTTGTATGTATTTCATATTATCATTACTTTCATTAAAGCTGCTTTAGTTTTATTTTTCAGTCCATAAGTCTCTCTTCATTGCCTTTCTCTTCTTCCTTTGGGAAGAGAGAGGGGCTAATAGAGGCTCTCAGTCATTCCAGCCCAGCCTCGACCTATGACACGCAGCCTCCCAAATCCTGAATGATCCCTCCCAGACCCTGCCACCAGCTACAGTCAAAGAGCCAAAGCACTTCAGGAAGAAAAAGTCAATGGCCCTTCCTCAGCTGAGCAGCCTTGGGCTGGATCTAGCCAAGAGCAAAATCACGAGAGCAGGGCTGAAAACGGGCAGGGCAGCACTGGCTAGTGGGCTAAGGAACAGAGAGAGCAGAGCAGCTGCCTACCATGTGCACTTGGATGGGAAGGCTCAGAGCCAACATATGCCCCTCATTTGTCCCCACACCACAAGCTTCTCACAGGCACCCAGTGCTGGACTCACAAGTGTTCACCTTTTGGTCCTTACCCATGCTTCAGTCCTGCTGCTGCATCCTGGGATCATGGGCAAGCAGCCACATTTCCCTTCTCACTCCACTCATACCCAGCAAGACACTGACAGCCAGAATTTACTGCCCAGGAAGTAACTCAATCATCCTTAAGGGACAGAGAAAGAGGTGACTTGCATGTGAAGAAACCAGTAGCAGGAACACAGACTGAGATAATGAACCTAGGTAATCCAAAATAAATATCCAAGACAAGCACAAGCATCAGGCCAAGATGCTGGCTGCCTCCCTGGCTGTCAGCCTGGGTGCAGGCCAAGAAACTTGCCTTAGCCTCAGCAAATGCAGCATTGCAGCCTTTCTTTGACCTGCTTTTTTTTTTCTTCTCCCACTCTGCTGTGATTTCCCAACATTTCTAAAACCTCTTCACACTTTTTGGATGAACTCCTGCTTACTTTTGGCATTGACAGGGATTGTATTGGCTCCTTCAGCTTTTCTTAAAAACAAACCAAAGCCCATGAGCAGCGATATTCTTCTGACTATGATGACAAAATGCTTTAATTTCTTCCAACCCTCGAATGAAACCTGGAAGGCTTACTAATTAAACAGCTCTACCCCAAACTGATTCTTCTTGCAGCAATGCTTCCCTTGGGTGAACTCAACTACCAAGGTTGTTACAAATTAGGAGCAATACTTTGTAAGTTAAACAATTCCTGTACGACAACTGCTGCAATACTTAAGGGGCTCTTGGAGCCCAAAAGTGGCTTGGTTGACAGCAGAACCACTTGATCCTACTTTTGTGAGCATTTCTGCCCCACCTTTGAGCTCTGAGCAGAAGGACCCAAACTATTTTCACTAGTCTCCTGGCACAAGACAGTATCTGTTGGGATGAGCTTTCCCAGCAGGACTGGGTGCTGGGGGAGAGAAGAATTCAGCATAGCCAGCGCAGGATGATACTGGAAGTAGTTTGATTGCGAACATACTTTCAGCAATCCGTGCTCCCTGCCTCATGGTTGTTCTTCCCACAAGGTTTGCCTTCAGCTGTCTTTGCACTCATAGAATCATAGAATCATTAGGGACTGAAGAGACCTCAAAAGATCATCTAGTCCAGTCCCCTTGACACAGCAGAATCACCTAGACCAAGTCACACAGGAACATATCCAGGCAGGTCTTAAACATGTCCAGTGAAGGAGACTTCACAACCTCCCTGGGCAGCCTGTTCCAGTGCTCCATTACCTTCATTATGTCTCCTCTTCTCCAAGCTCCCTCAGCCTCTCCTCATAAGGGAGGTGCACTCTCCCTTCCCAACCTCCCTGCTCCCAAGGCTCTTGGAGCTGGTGCTTAGCAGTTAGGTAGTGTGTTCCCAGAGGATTCCCAGGACCCCCAGAGGACTCAGTCAGTCTCAAGACAACAGCAATAGGCAAAAAGAACCTCTTCCAGGATCACACCTCATGTTGACAAATCACTTACTATCTTGATGCAAGAGGATGTCTCTGTCCCACAGCAGAGAATTCAGACTGTGGGAAGGCTCTAGGACCCACACCACCAGAACAAAGATGAAAGAATGTCCACTGTGCTTCAAGTGTGAACACAGGGGCCTCCATACCCTCTGTGCATGCAGAAGTACCCTTGAAACAGTGCCTGACAGTTGGCAGTGCCCTTGTCTCCAGCTTCTTCTCAATAACAAAAGCACATTCTCCAATGTGCCCCTAAATTACTTAAGAGGCCAAAGCTCACAGGGAGTTTTAGGCATTTTTTGAACATTTTACTGTGTGTCTTGGTGAAAGTCACCTCTGAAAATGCCACCTGAGGACTTTTGAGAAGTACATCCCTTGGCATATTTGTTCTGCTGAGTGTTCATAAGTGAGGCTCCATTAACACTGCTGTCAGTAACACTTGGAGTATTAAATGACACTTTTTAAAGATCCCAATGTGTTTTACAAACATGACTTAATTAAACTGCAGATCAGCCTGGCAAATTATTTAAAGAGCTCTTGAACTCCTAGCTCAAGGACATGAGGAGAGGAACAAGGTCTGACAAGAACGCAGAAGTCCTTATCCTCCCTATTTCCACTCATCCACCACACCAGATTTAACTAGGGGGCAAACCAGAATAAATTCAGAACAGATGAAATCCCACTGGGATTAAGTAGCTCAGTCACTTCTTGGTGAGCCCTATCTTTGAAGCCCAGAGACAGTCAAAGAATCCACAGAATACAGAGACAACAGCACTATTTTTAGGGGAAGAACATGTTTTGGAATGACATGTGGCTATTAAGAGCTCTCTCAAAAAAGGGTGATTAGTCTGCTAGTCATACCTGTCAAAAGCAGCTGTCCTATCTGTGTCAGAAGCTGGTGGAGAGGCTTCACAGGCAAAACCCAGAGTGAAACAGGAGGACCTGGATGAACACTCTAAGTTCTACCAGACCTTAGCAAAAGGTACCATCCCATCCACATAGAAGATGATGGAAATAAGATCAGGCAGCTGAGCTCCCACAATACTGAGGTTGGTGTGAAGGCCCCAGCCTTCAGAAGCACTGGCCATAACTTGTCTTCCTGGGTCTGGGTTGGTTTTACTCACTGGACTCTGTGGGGATCACGCACCAGAGGATTGAAATCAGCTTGTCTGCAGAAGGTAAAGATTTAAAAAGCACACTGACCTAATCTTCAGAGGAGCCAGAATCAATATTCAGTATTCATGTGATACCCCACAGAGAGATGATACTTTTCTGACACAGCTGGGGGCTTTCTGCTAACTAAGAACACGGGAAAAAGGTGGAGAGGAGGTTGCAATGGATGGCACTTCCAGTTCTGACAGAGCTTGATGTCCCTCTGTTAAATCACCCTCTAAGAGCAGCTAAACCTCTTCACAACATGATACCGGACACCAGCATTTGGAGCAGCAGGTACCACATCAGCCACAAAAGTTTAGCTTAGCAACCCAGCTCACTTGTCCATTTGTGGTGCAGAAAGCCTGCTGAGTTGGCTGGGTGAGATCTGCCACCTTGCCACCACCCTGTGTGTCATCCAATTTAAAATCTTAGTTCTTTTAAAGAAGAGCTGGCTATAGCCAGGAGACCTGCACCCACCAGCCATGACTCAACATCCCTCTTCTTCTCTGCATGTACAGGAAACATTTAGTTTGGTGTTCAGTGTCACTTCAAACCTAGCCAAGCAAGCAAAAGACAGATAGCTTAATAACATCAGAGCATCAGAGTCCATTTCCATTTCATTTACATGTTGCCTGGTACCCACTGGTTTGAGGTCAGCAATAAGTGATTGAGCCACTCCTGAACTCACAGTTTCAACTGTTTTGTCAACAACACGCAGTTTGCCTTTGAAGAAAGTTGGCAAAGCGGAATAATGCTCTGAAGCACACCTTCAGAGACGGCTGCTGCCCACCACCAGGAATGGAAGGAGGCATTCTAATTAATTCTGATCCACAGAACAGTATTGTTGGATGCTGCTCAGCCCACAGCTTGGGTGTGGAGACAAAAAGCCATGTTTCTGTGTGTGACCCATCTCCACTGCAGAACCTTTGTGTGAACAGGGTCCATAGCAGAAGCACTGCTTGCCCATGTCCAGGAAGGACACATAAAGCAACCAGGAAACTTGCCCCGAAACAAGCTGAAGACAGCCCAGAGAGATTGGATGGTCTCAGTCTGCAGTTTCAATGGAAATAGAAAGCGTGAAGCATACTGCACATTCTCCTCCACAGCTGCTGCTCCTGGCCCCAGACAGACTGCCATGCAGCTGTTTGTTTAATATGCCCTCTTGGCACAGGGAAGATTCGCAGTTCCAGCGGTTTTTGAATGAAGGAACTTTAAAAATCACTCAGAAGACTCTGGAGTGACACAAGGATGATTAGTTCCTGGACAGACACCCTAACTAATACCATGGGTTAGTAGAGTATATACAAACTTTGTGGGTATATAAATAAAACACTATCATCTTGACACCTGCTTTCTTGGATCAGTCCTAAAAAGCCTGAAACTGAAAAGGCTCCACTAAATCAGGGACAACTGGATATAGAATTACATGGGCTCAGAAAGAACACTGCATTTACAGTCTAAAGGATCCATGTGGGAGAGGTCATCATCCTTCATGACTGATGCTCATAGCTGTGTGCATAATGGAGCTTCATCAACTCACAGAGGCACATGTATCTCCTACCTGTCACTTGAGACAAAGATCCCAATTCTCCTCACATATTAAAGACAGCATTTGCTCATTTACAGGATAGATGATAGGTGGTCAGAGGACAGGCTCTGATGGTCCAGAGACACAAAAAGACAGGCATCATAAGCTCTGTCGGAGAAGCTGAGACCATCTTTACTTGGTTTCAAGGAGTTTTGCAAATAAAACCCAAAGCTCAGAAACAATGTGAAATGCAGGTCATCTTACCTTCGGCATGCTGCGTAGATTGGGAGAGAGCTTCAAGGAAGTGACATGGCCTTGTTCATCTCCGATTATGATAACTGGGTAGGCAGGGTTAAACTGGATATGGGTTATTTTATTTTCCTTCTTGTCTACCACTGACTGGACGCAGAGAGCTTCATACTTATTAATGCTCAAATCAAACACATGGGCCTGGGAAAAAAAAAAAGACCAAGAACACAAAAGGGATTAACCACAGTGATTTCTCAGTGACAGAACAAGGGCTAGAGAAATCAGAGAGAAAAGGTCCCATGGAAAGACAGCCTCAGCACACAATTACTAGATGCAGTCAGGACCTTTGTCCTCTTTTAAGTAACCAGTGTGTAGAAGCTGCCTGCTGCTTCTGAGGGACTGTTCCTCTCCTGCAGTGACTCAAGGAATGAAGACCTGTGGATGGGAGTACTTTCCAAGACCCTTGGCAAGGGTCCAGCTGATCCAGACTGAAGAAGGCTCAGAGCCAGCTAACCTCGCTGGTCTTAATCTCCCTTTTCAATGCTCAGTTATGAGACAACCAGGTGTTAAATCAGAGCCCAACACAGAACTGATGCACAAAGTGTGGAATGCTGTCAGAAATACTTATTACCCCTTATTGCAGAGCTTTCCAACATTTCCAGCTTAATAACATCATTAAAGACTTAAGCTAGTAATTAATAGGGAAGTGATGGGAACATGGACAGTGTGATTAAGGGTGAACCCCAGAATAAAGCCAAGGAAGCACAGTCAAAAGCACAGGACAGGACAGCCTGGTGCTGGCAGCCCACTCCAGTCCAGCTGCTTCAGATGTTAACGCCTCCACACATGCCCTGCTTCCACTGCACAGAGAGAAGTAAAGACTGCACAAAGGGGAAAAGTGAGAAAGAGCATCGACTCAAAGCTCTGCTCAGGCTCGACTCGCACTGGCAGGGACCTCAGACCTATGGCACTGGAACAGCAATGACATAGATCTGCCACATCACCAACTGCACGATAATGCACATTTCATCACGTCTGCAGAGAGAACAGTGGTTAACAGAGGTTAACACACTCCAGAGAATGTGTTAACATTATCTCCCAATGACTGCAAGTGGTTTCTGTCATTGTTACAGCTTGCACAGGCTAACAAAACATGATGTCCTTCTCTTCCTCACTGCTTAAGTGAACAGTCTGCAGCACACTGGACTGCCACCTGGAATCCACTGTGGAGGCTTTCAGCCTTATGTTTCTTTTACCCTTTCTGTCTTCAGAAAAACTAAGGAAAGGAATATTTTATGCTAACAAGTACAGTGGGAATACGGGGAAATTAGGACTGAACTACTTGTACATCTCCTGCCAGCTGTGTCTTGTTTACCAGCACTTAGGAGACATATGACACTTATTATTTCAACACTGTGCCATACTTACAATTTGAATCTAGGAATTATTTGAAATACAACAATGTTACCCTAGAAAAACTTATTCCAAAGAATGTGGCAGGATTTTTATCACATCAGTACATGCACTTTCCTACACACCAATTTGTTGCCTGGACAATGTGAAAGCACACAGACTCATGAGGCTCTACAGACTCATGAGGCTCTGTGTCTTCAGAGAACTCATCATCTAGCAAACTGTGATGTCCCTGGACCAGGGGGAAGAACTGTGCAAAAGTTTTATATATGCAGAAAAGAAGATGAGAAGGATTGCCTTCAGACTGAAGTAAAGTAAGCCTTGTCCAGGTGACGAAGTCCTTGAAAAGTAGACAGGGTTCTCAGACATATTTTGAAGAAATCCATGACAGTATAATTCAAGAAAGGAATCCAAAGCACCAGTTACAAAAGAATCACAGAATGGTAGGGGTTGAAAGGGACCTCTGAAATTCATCTGTCCCAGTACCCTGCTAGAGCAGGATCACCTAGAGGATCCAGTCCAGGCGGGTTTTGAATGTCTCCAGAGAAGGCAATTCCTCAATGCCTCTGGGCCACCTGTCCTGGTGCTCTGTTACCTACACTTTGAAAAAGCTTTTCTCTGTGTTTAGATGGAACCTCCTGTGTTCCAGTTTGTAACCATTGTCTCATCTCTTGTTGCTGGGCACCACTGAGAAAAGTATGGTCCCATCCTCCTGACATTCATCCTTTAGATATTTATAAGCAGTAATGAGATCCCTGCTCAGCTTCCTCTGCTCCAAGCTAAACAGCTCTCTCAGCCTCTTCTCATAAGGAAGATGCTCCAGCCTTCTGGTCATCTCAGTGTCTCTGCACTGGACTCTCTTCAGTACTTTCTTATCCTTCTTGAATAGAGGATCACAGAACTGGATGCAGTATTCTAGATGTGGCCTCACTAGGGCAGAGCAGATTGGGAGGAGAACCTCCCTCAGGCTACTGGCCACACTCTTGTTAATACAACCCAGGATGCTGTTGGCCTTCTTGGCCACAAGGGCACATTGCTGCCTCATGGTCAGCCTGTTGTCCACCAGTCCTTTTCCCCAGAGCTGCTCTCCATCAGATCAGTCCCAAGCAAACATGAGGATATGCAGTTTGGAGAGTCTTTCCTCAGCCAGCAGAAGCATAAGTGAAAGAAAATACTTCATTTTTTTATCTGCTTAAAATATCAGATGCAAGCATTAATTTCTGAATCTAGACCTGACACTTGAGGTCCCACAGACTAGACAGAGTGATCCCAGTTTCCTATCCAGAGGCATAAATAAATGTGTCTGTCCTGTCTTGTACTTTATGTCTGCTGTCATACTGTCTCTGAAAATGAACAAACTCTGTTTCAAGCAAATCAGCCCCCCATGACCCACACTCACTGAAGATTTAATCGCTTGTCTTCACAGAATATATTTCTATTAGTGTAAGGGCATGACAAACCCCCACACAGTCCCTGCGAACAGCAGAGGCTCAGTAACCTAAAAGCCTGGGAAATACCCATTGCTTGAGTAGCACCAGCTAATCTGGAAAAAAAAGCAACATGAAGTTAGTGGCCAGGTTTCTTTTCTGCTGCTCTGTAAAGCTGTCAGTTTCATACCTGCTCACCCTACCCACCACTGTGGTGGAGAAAGGCAGCACCTCTGAAGGCTCAGCGTTGGAGGGCTGAGCAATGCAAATCACTCTGGGTGAGGCTGTTTATCAGAAATGTCACTGACAGCCCAGGCAAACACAATGCCTCAGTCAAGAACTCCAAACCATCAGCAATATGGAGAAGGTCAAAAGCAAACAAGTTTATGAATGTTCCTACTATAAAGCTCCGCTTTTATGAGCTTCTAAACAAATGGGCTTGTTTTCCTTTGCCAAGGGAATCATAGAAAAGAACAAACTATTTCAGTTCTTCAGCTGGAAACATCAGCTTTGCATCAGCTGTCAGCCATCCAGATGGAGGGATAGGCCACAGGCATTAGGACAGGCTTCAGAGGCTTTGATTTAGAGGCTTACAGGCACTCTCTGGTGAGAGGGAAATGGGTCAGATGACACTGTTACTGGTGCTTTTGGAGTGACCTAAAAGAGGCACAGGGCTTCTGACAACAGTTAATGCAGCTTAAAGGTGCTTGAAAGCCGCTGAACTGTGTATGATGAGCACCATCTGCATATTTGTCTGGAGCTTGGGGTGGGGTATTCTGCCCAAAGAATGCAAGCTTGAAAAACTCTAGCTCTCCCTTGATGTTCCTAGTTCCATTATGGAATAAAACCCAGTTGGATCTCCCACCCTGAAGACTCATCAACAGCATACAGCTTCTCTTCATCTTACCCTCTAACCCTCCAGACTTCAGATCACTGCTTACATGCAAGATCAAGATGAGCCCTTTCTCAGTATGTGAGCCAGAGAAGTGCAGCCATGAGCCACAGAAGTGCCACCCAGCTCCATGCTTGACTTATAAGTTTCAGGCTCACAGGATGCCAGGATGAACAGACCCAGAGCCACATTCTCCCTGGAGAGTAGGTGCCTCTATAGGGCACTCTTCTCAGGGCAGGCACCCACTCAACAGAACCTAGATGAGAGCTGCCACTCAGACACTGTCATAATGCAAAGCAGTATTTCTGATGAGGACTGATATCTATGCAAATTTCTATATGTGTAAGACAAGCATATTTACATCTTCACAGGCACAGAACGTGCCACGTCATCCTGGGCTCCTGCAGCTCACAGGACAGTCCTGCTTACATGCAACCGACCTCCCATGCCTCACCTAGTACCCGGGCATCTCCTATACTACCACCTCCTGAGTCACAGCAAGACAGTGATGCTTGTCAGAATGTGACACTTCACAGTTGAAGGAATCCATGGGAAACACAGAGACTTGTCCAAGGTCCCTAAAGCAGGAAGTGTAACATAGCAGTGTGGTGCCCTGTGATGAGACACCACCTACAGGTTTAATGGTACTGAGAACTGTGCAGGAGAAAGAAGCATGTCAGAGCAGCACCCTTGTCAGAGCTTACAAATCAGTGGGGTCCCCTATGAACAGCCCCCAGCTCTGTGTGACACCTCTTATGCTGCCTAGGCTGATCACAGCACTTTACTCTCTGCAGGTGCTGAGATCTGGGGTCACCAAGTCATCAAGAAACAGTTTAGAAACTACTCTATGGAGGTTCAAAAAGTGTTTCCATTTTGGTGTACATCCTAAGAGAGGGAGCTGGAGCCTCCTGACAACTCACGTAATCAGATATACTGAAGAAGCAAGTGAGGGATCTGTAGGGTCTGGAGCCCTGCTGCTTTCAGATCATGGCAGACAACTTCATCCTTTCTGCTGAGAGCATTCAGATAACCAGAAAGGGCATTTCAGTTTCTTTTTCATAGATTCTTGAGGAGCAATATATGGCAACTTCCTTAGAGGGACAGAAATCAGGCTCCAAGAATAAGAATCCTAGGGAGAGGGACAGAAAAAAAGTGAAAGAAATCTGAAAATGGTTTAAACAGGAAAGTGTAAGAACTCTCCTCTGTTTCCTCCATCTTAGCTGCAGATCCCCAGGGAGAATAGAGCATGAGACATTAACCAACAGCTATTTTATTTACAGCCCCTGTAAACTTGCATGCCCACCCCAATGAAATGCATGTTCCAGCCTCTAAATGAAGCCCAAGCTTTTTAGCTAAGCAGTTCCTTGCAGCGTGGGAATTTATGACCTGTCATCAACAACCATCAAAAGATACACAGACTCACAATCTCAAAGTGCTAGACAATGTGATTGTAGATAAGCCAGGCAGATGTTCAAAGCAGACTTCTCCCTGGTGGAAGGGCAGTAGCCTGGTAATTCAGTAGGCCCTGAAAAGAAGAACTGAACTTAAGCAGATCTCAGAACCAAAGAATGCTGGGCATTGGAAGGGACCTCTGGAATTCATCTAGTCCAACCTGTCCTGCCAGAGTAGGATCACCAAGAGAAGATCCCACAGGAACATGTCCAGGTGGGTTTTGAATGTCTCCAGAGTTGAAACACCTACAACTTTCCTGGGTAGCCTGTTCCAGTGATGTTACTCTCACTGTGAAAATGTTTTCCCTCATGTTTAAATGGAATATTCTATGCTCCAGTTTGTCCACATTGTCCTGTCCTTGTCCTGTCACTGGGCATCACAGAAAATAGTATGGTCCCATCATCCTGACAACCACCCTTTAGATATTTATAAGCAGTAATGAGATTCTCCCTCAGTCTCCTCCTCTCTAGGCTAAATAGCCCCAGCTCTCTCAGCCTTTCCTTATAAGGCAGATGCTTCAATCCAGTTATCTCTGAGATGGGATCAGGGGAATTTTGCAGTCTCTGTCTGAAAGTTTTTACTCAATAAGAACATTCTACAATTACCATCAGGGTAACAACAGAGCCTCCACGCTTGATGTACAACCAATAATGCTTCAAACTCAGCCATGTTATGGCTGCAGAAAATATTTTACGTAAATGAGCTGCTTTGATGCCTGACTCTAAAACAGCCAGAGAAGGAACAAGCACCTCTGTCCATGAATCATATAAAAGTCTTCCAGCTCCAGAACTTCAGCAGTTCCTCACTGAAGAACTTCCCACAGCCACTCTGTAAGCACAGCATAGTGCATGTCCAACTGTAGCTCCAGCATTAAAACACATTTAGAGTTTTGAAGATCTAATTTCTCTCTGCTCACTCTGCAAACTGGCCTGAAAGTCAGCCCGGGCTCTCATCTGCTTAACAGTTCTGAGGTGAACTTGGACACATCTGTCCTTGTACTCTGCTGTCACCCTCTGCCCTCAGTACAGCAGTCTGGAAAGCCCAAGGAGTGAAATGCCAAGGGATCTGGGCAAGAGCTGGACCTTCCAAACACCACCATCCAAAAGCAATCAACCTCTCTATAAGCAGAACAAACCACTTGACTTCTGTGGCCGATGAAAAAGGGAGCTGAAGAGTAACTTTGACCTGCTCTGCCTTTATTGCCTGCCTTGAACACATGCTGGGTCTGCAGTGGCTGCAGTCTTTGCTGTCTTTTCTTCCAGGCATAGAAGCTTTCATTCCTGAGCAGTGATCTGGGCAGTGCCAGCATGTACGAAAAACAACCTGACAGCAGTCAGAAACAAAACTGGGGGGAAATATATATGAACACATAAGAATAAGGCAGATGTATCTGGTACCTTGGCAACAAACAATAAAATCAGTACAAGAGCAAAAGGTGAGGGATAATTTAATATCATACTGCCCTTTACCAGCTGACATCTCTTTTACTGCTTGGCTTTCACTGTCCCTGTGATGAATTTACCTCATTTTCATGACTGAATCATGATACCTCATCCATTTGCAAACTCCACACATGATTTGTTTCAAACTCTGATGTAATATATTTAAGAAGTGGGCAGGCCACCCCCAGCCCCTGTCTATCACCAAGACAGCTGCTGGAGTATCCTAAAAGCACTGGTCATGAAGGTCCAAGCTTGCATCAAAGTGGGAGGTGGAGGTCTTACTTTGCATGGTTTCTGTACTCCCACTGCAGGCAGAACAGCATCAAATAGAGTTAACTTTCTCTAGGAGGACATTTTCTAATTGCAAGCAGGGGTTGTAGGACAGTTCTTGCTTCTGAAACCTGAAGCAGTCAGGAACTTGGCAGAAGGTAAGGAGACCAAGCAAAGAAAACATTTATTGTCTTTCTGCTTCTGTGATGATGACACAGGAATGCTGCTCCCAACCTGCCCCAATGCTAGCATCAAACAGACACTAAAATTCATGGGTTTTCACAGCACTTCCATGCTACTGGCCAAAGGACAAACCTAATCTCTTTTATAGGCATATTCTGAGGTAGCTTTGAGCTCAAGAGAATGAGTACACACCTAGGAAAGTTGCACTTTGGCCTGAGTCAGACAAGCTTTGCCGGCCAGTAGCCAACTGCATATCCTAGAGTATGGGAGAGGGCTAAGCACATCCCTGTACCCTGCAGCATGCCAGCCCACTGCTTCATAGTACAGGACACAGCGGGGAACAAAGGGTCAGTGTCACCTGATGTTATGGTTTAACAGTAGAAGCTGCTTTACTGTAGGGCTGCATCTCTCAGCTTTTCCTCATTCAGTAAGAACTGGGTCACTCCCAATTTGACATGGTACGAAACCAGCATCAGCCTCAGCTGATTTGACTCAGCTCCCACGAGGCAGGAAGAAATCAAAGCTTCAGCACACAGAAGAGCTGCTATTCATTCAGACAGGCAGAGGACCAGTTGACCTCTTCTAGAAATCCCATTACATTGTTTTACAAGAAAGGGCTTGTTTATCTGAGCTAACTACCTTGTCAGTCACCACTTCTGCCTGTCTGGCTCTGCTCTCAGGGTCTCAGTGATTAGGATAATCTCCTTCATGTCTTGGTCCTATACACTTCTCAGTGCTGTTATCTGGTGCTAAATAACTGACACATCCTACCCCTGAGCCAGCTGCACTTCAATTTGGTCTAATATGATTCTCTTGTGTGGCCCATGATTCCTCCTTTTCCCCTTTCTAACATTAATAGCATGCTTTGGAATGAATCACAAAGCCTCCCTCTGCTCTGCACTTTTGTACTAAATTTAATGTTACTTTCCCAATAATTTCTGAAAGGTGAAAGTCAAATGGAGAAATTAATCTGTGCTGAACTCATGAAATAGCTAGGCTGATGATAGCAGCTAGTACTTCTGCACTGTGCTGTAATCCCCTTGGCAATAGCAGAGACAACCCTTCCCCTAGAAACTGGCACCCATAGTTCAGCCTGTGCTGGGGCTGTGCACATGGGGTGATCCTCTCTTACATCTCCCAGCGTTGCAGTCAACAGCACAGTGTTATCTAGAGCAGAGCAACACAGGCAGTTCCTGGTCCCAGCTTCTCTTACAGTCCTGCTGTTCCCTGGTTAGCACTCATTTTATATGGCACATTTGGTTTGTGTCTTTATTGAGTTTCATCTCACTGATAGTGAATTGCTGCTGAGGTTCTTAAGATCATCTGCAGTTTCAGTTCTGGCACCAAAGCTCTTCTAAGTCCTGTCTGCTTGGTTCCCTCCACTGTTGCTGCTGGGTAGCAGTGCTAGCTCCAGTCCATAACGCATCCCTAGCCACACTGCATACTATGCTGTGGATGATCACATACCCTGCCACACCCACATTTTCACTTGCTTTCTATTTGCTTATGGGCTTGTGTCACCAGTGTTCCCAGGGCCAAACTGTATTGTATTATATACTTATTGCATTTTCTTCCTCTCATCTACCAGGACTGTTACTGTAGAGAACAGTGTCAGATGGGTTTTGTGATAGAACCTTACTATACTGGCTGTTCCTTGATCTACGAGCACCTACAAATAGGCCATACAATGATTTGTCCCACAGTCTTGCTGGACAGCATATTTATCCTGCCTAACATCACCTGCACTATCACGTTTCTGAGTACTGGGCAGACTCCTTCCTCCAGTCCTCTCATGGTTCTCTCTGCTGCCATCCCATCCAAACAATTGGTGAAGAACACGTAGACTGTTTCAATCAAGTCACTTTTGTGTCCTGGTGCATATATCCCAAGGCTGCTACATGGATATATCCCAGCTCCACTATAGAATCATAGAATCATAGAATCATTAGGGATTGGAAGGGACCTCGAAAGATCATCTAGTCCAATCCTCCTGCCACAGCAGGATCACCTAAACCAAGTCACACAGGAACACATCCAGGCAGCTCTTAAACATCTCCAGTGAAGGAGACTCCACAACCTCCCTGGGCAGCCTGTTCCAGTGCTCTGTCACCCTCACTGTGAAGAAGTTCCTTCTCATATTTATGTGGAACCTCATATGTTCCAGGTTACAACCATTGCACCTAATCCTATCACTAGATAACATTGAGAAAAGCACGGCTCCATCCTGCTGACACCCACCCTTTATATTTACAGACATTAACGAGGTCACCCCTATATCTCCTCTTCTCCAAGCTAAAGAGATCAAGCTCCCTCAGCCTCTTCTGACAAGGGAGGTGCTCCACTTCATTCATCATCTGTGCTGCTCTATGCTGGAATCCTTCCAGCAGCTCCACATCCCTGTTGAGCCAAGGGCCCCAGAATTGAATACAATACTTCAGATGCGATCTCACCAAGGCAGAATAGAGGGGGAGAAGAACCTACATTGATGTGCTAACCACGCCCCTGCTCATCCACCCCAGGATGCTGTTGGCCCTCTT
>VXBP01003563.1:0-24193 GCA_013400115.1 Rhinopomastus cyanomelas | reverse complement strand
CGCGCGCCGGCAGCTTTTTGCTTTTAAGCTCTTAGGCGCAGCGACCGCCCCTCCGCGCAGCCACGTTGGAAGCAGCCACTCACCGCCAGAACGCCGAGTTCCAAAATGGGCGTCAGGGCAGGGTATCAGAATAAGGGAGTTTCACATAATCATAGAATGATAGAACAGTAGGGATTGGAATGGACTTCTGGAGAAGTAACTTTCCAGTCTCCATCCAGAGATGGAGACTCTATAGCCTCTCTGCATAGCCTGTTCCAGTGCCCATCACCCTCAAAGTAAAGACGTTTTTCCTTAGCTTTAGGCAGAACATCTTCTGTTCCAGTTTGTGCCCATTGCCCCTTGTCCTTCATAGGGCAACAATGAAAAGAGAGTGGTCGCATTCTCCAGACACTTACTTTTGAGATAGTTATAAGCATTAATAAGATTCCTTCTCAGTCTTCTTTCTCCAGGCAGAACAGACCCAGGTCTCTCAGCATTTTCTTGTAAGACTCATCATCTTCAAACCCCTTCATTTGACTCTCTCCAGTAGTTTTCTGTCTGTCTGGGTCTGGGGAATCCAGAATTAATCACACTACTCCAGATGTGGCCTTACGGGGCAGAGTAGAAGGGGAAGAGAATGTTCCTCAACATGTTGGTCACATGCTTAATACACCCCAGTAGACCATTGGCCCTCTACTGGGTCATAGAATCATGTGTACCGGTGACCTGTGTCTTCTTTGCCAAGGTGGATGTGAGGTTGACGAGGCTGCAGTTTCCTGGGTCCAATTCCTGAAAGTATTAAAGGAATCATAGAATCATAGAATCATTAGGGATTAGAAGGGACCTCAGAAGATCATCTAGTCCAATCCCCCTGACACAGCAGGATCACCTAGACCAAGTCATACAGTCAGTCTGGGTTAGAAGGGACCACAGGATCATCCAGTTCCAACTCCCCTACCATGGGCAGGGATACCCCACCCTAGACCAGGCTGGCTACAGACTTATCCAGCCTGGCCTTAAACACATCCAAGAGTGGGGCCTCCACCACCTTCCTGGGCAATCCATTCCAGGCTCTTACCACTCTCACGGTCAAGACATTCTAAATCTACCCATCTCCAGCTTTGCTCCATTCCTCCTAGTCCTGTTGCTACCTGACATCCTAAAATGTCCCTCTCCAGCCTTTTTGTAGTCCCCTCTCAGATACTGGAAGGCCACAATAAGGTCACCTTGGAGTTCCATCTTCTCCAGACTCAACAGCACCAACTCTCTCAGTCTGGCCTCATAGGAGACGTGCTCCAGCCCTCTGGTCATCCTCGTGGCCCTCCTCTGCACACACTCCAGCATGTCTATATCCTTCTTGTAGTAAGGGCTCCAGAACTGGACACAGTACTCCAGGTGGGGTAGAGGGAAAGAATCACCTCCCTCAACCTGCTGGCCACACTTCTGATACAGCCCAGGATCCGGTTTGCCTTCCGGCCTGCAAGTGCATATTGTTGGCTCATGTTGAGCCTTTTGTCCACAAGCACCCCCACGTCCCTCTCCTCAGGGCTCCTCTGCAGCCAGTCACTGCCCTGTGTGTATTTGTGCTTAGGATTGCCTCGACCCAGATGCAGGACCTTACACTTGGTCTTGTTGAACCCCATGAGATTGGCTTCTGTCTACCTCTCCAGCCTGTCCACCTCCCTCTGGATGGCATTCCTGCCCTCCAGCATGTCTGCTGCACCACACAGCTTGGTGTCGTCAGCAAACTTGCTGAGGGTGCACTCAATGCCTTTGTCCATGTCACCGACAAAGATGTTGAACAAGACTGGTCCCAGGACTGGTCCCTGAGAGACTCTGCTTGTCACTGGCCTCCACTTGGACATTGACCCATTGACAGCCACTCTCTGGGTGTGGCCATCAAGCCAGTTCCTTACCCATCTAGTGGTCCACCTTTCAAAGTCATGTTCCGCCAGCTTGGAGACCAGAATGTGGTGCGGGACAGTGTCAAAGGCTTTGCTCAGGTCCAGGTAAATGACATCAGTCGCTCGGCCCTCATCCATTAATGTTGTGACCTGTTCATAGAAGGTCACCAGGTTTGTCATCATATGGATAGAAGTATTTTGTTTGTATGCCCATAATCAGATTTTTAAATTATGTCCTCATTAGATTCCTAAATCTTGATGAGTATTGAAGCAGACTAAGACCTTAGGACCTTTAAGGAATTTGTGTCCTACTTATTGCAACGCTTCCACATTTCTGTTTCACTTCTGCGCTAGCCTGTAGAGAAGGTGAGAAAAGAAGAGAAAAAGAGGAAAAACAGATATACCTTGCACACAAATAAGCGTAATTCCAGCTTAAAGGATCCCTGAGAGAGACAACAGAGAAAAAAGGGCATAGCAGCGTGTATAAGCTGAGGTTGTCTCAACAAAACATCTGAAAATGTTGGATATTTGAAGGCTGTGTTTTCATTAAGTAATGAAAGTATTCACAAACCCAGCCTTTTGCAACCTCAGTTGTCTGGATGGTTTAACCACTTCACTTGTACAGCCCTACAAGCCCACATTACAGATGCACCTTCCTTGGTTTGCAGTGGCACTAACCATATTTCACTTGTGCAAGAAGGAAGAACAGGAACTCACAGTGCTGCAGAAACTCCCACAAGCTCCCTGATTCCTGTTTCAGAGATGTGAAGTATTCTTGCTGTGATTTGTTTTGTGAGAGCTGCTACTTGCGACCTGCAAGCCTCCATCCCAAGCAAGGACGTGCTCTGAGTTTATTTTGAGAACTGGCAGGAGGTATCTGTTAGTTATACCGCTTTCAGCTTTTGCCCTCCTTGGCATTCAGCTTTCTAGCAAACTATTTTCTTGTGTAAATATACTTGTGTGAAGCTTCTAGTATCCTATATAGAAAGTCTCCTTTCTGTCTGAGAATTAAGAAATCTTAAGTGACTCTTGCGGACGGTTAGAGACAAAAGACATAGATCAGATCAAGCACACAACATAGGGACAAGAGGCAACAGTGACAAGCCGCAGCAATGGAAAATCCTGTTGGATATAAAACAAAACGACTTTGCCATGTGAGCCCATAAGGATGGGACAGAATGCCCAGAAATGTTGTACAATTTCCATCCCTGCCAACCAAGATGTGATTGAACAAATTCCTGAGCTAAGTGAGTTGACTTTGATATGAGACCTCCTTGAAGGAAGAAGCTGAACCAGATTCACCTGCAGAACCCCTTCCACCCTGAATTATCCTGCAGTGCGATGGTCACTTGTTCTTCCCACTTCTTCACTTGTTCTTCCCACTTGTTCATCCCTTGCAACAGCTTGCATGCCAGGCTACATCCCAGAGCAAATCCGTAGAATGAGCTTACTTGCTCAATTCATGGTATGAAGATTTTGCTAATATTCAAACAAAACACTTGCTACTTGGATCTCACTCTGTTATTTTATGGCAAGCTTTCATGTGATAGTTATAATTTGATTCAAACTTGAGCTTTACAGTTTTTAAATACACAATGCATCTTCTTTTATTATCTAATCATTCATATTTAAAACTTAATCTTCCCTCTTAAATCACATCTAAACCTTAAAATCATTTTACTTTTTCTTCTGTTACTTCTTCTGCTGACCAAAAGTAGGTGTTAAGGGAAGCACTTACTCTCTTTGCATTCAGTGGGACCACTCTGACAGTATGTGACTTCCCTAAAGGAAGACAGTCCACAATTCCCTGGTGATGTGCTTTTATCACATCTGACTTTCTTTTATGGGATATATGCAAAGTTAGATCTGTAATTACAGCTCCTGTTATCCCACTCTTTCTAATCTAGTGACCCATGTGTCTCTCTGCATTTGACAGTTTCCAAGCACAAGATAATAAAAATAAGTTTAGGAAGGGAAGTGCACAAGTGGAAAAGGACATTGTTGTAACCCTATACAATGAGAGTTTAAAAGGGATGAAACAGTACATGTGATTGCATATATGGAAAGCTTCAGAGAGCTGCCTGATGGGTGGAGGTGTATATGCTTGGCAACGTTATTCAGAAAAATCAAATTGTCGGGGGAAAACATTACAATAGGGACTAAAGAAGGAAGTAAAACATGGAATTTGTTCTTTATATCAAGACAGCAATTTCAGATTTTTTTCCTTCTTCACAGATTTCTTTCAAGCTTACTTGATACAAACTGTTTGCAAGACAATAAGGATGTCTGAGATTCCCAGGAGGCACAAATGAAGGTCCCTTCATTTTAAGAAACAAGATTCTGTCTTCAACACAATCAGCTTAGATAATTCTGTAGGGTATATGTGTAAGATCACACAGACACTTCCAATGAAGTGATCCAAAGATCACTCAAAGGAGAACATGTCAAAGATGATGTACTTAATATGTCGTTACTCAAGACAATGTGGAAACAAGGCTGTACTTCCAACAGTAGTCAGAGACAGCCAAGAACCAAGCAGGGGAATCTGGATACGTGCTGTCACCTTATTTGGCCTTAGTAATCACAGTGAAGCAAACTGTCATACTCAGTTTTGAATGCATGAGGGTTTGAATACATCATATTGAAGCTTGAGTGCTTGTTCCAGTATAAAAAGAGAAGGGGCAGTGAAGAAATGTATTACAGATACCTTTTTCTTGTAGATACACCCCATAGAAACAAACACTTCATAAACATTCTTACAGCACTTTTTCAATTAAACAGTGCGTGGCCAACATATAAGCCCCTAGAGTTCAATCAATCCTTCTGTGGTTTCATCTGTAGGCTAAACAGGATTTTCCATGGCCAGTGCAAGTTTCTGTTTGCTGATGGATGGCCTCCGATTTCTCTGCCAGAGGGTGATACCTCTGACAATCTGAATAGACTAATGAAGATCTTTATAGGCTCACCAGACTGTCATGAGACCAAACTTCAAGTTTAGACTCTTTCAATGGTGGGCCAAATGACAGAGCTCTTTCATCATACCTGTAAAAAATACCAGTTGACAGTCACCTGAAGTATCAAACCACACTAAAATAAAAATACACTGGTTTTGGGAAAAGTAAGAAAGCATGGGAAGCAGAAAGACTGGTGTAGACCTGCTGCTCAAATATATGCTGCTTCTTGAATTTTCTTTCCAAGTCCATCTTGATCCTGTAAAAGCCCTGGTCCCTTGCGACTGCAAGCTCTTAGGACACATTCATAGTTTCCAAGGGACATCTGTGATGCAAACAGCTTTACCACTTGAGCCACACAAGAAGTGAGAAAAAAAAAATGTGCAAAGAGAGACAGAGTCTGTTAGAATCATAGAATCATTAGGAATCAGAAAGGACCTCGAAAGATCATCTAGTCCAATCCCCCTGGCACGGCAGGATCGCACAGGAACATGTCCAGGTAGGTTTTAAAAGTCTCCAGAGAAGGAGACTCCACAACCTACCTGGGCAGCCTGTTCCAGTCCTCCATTACCCTCACTGTGAAGAGATGACTTCTCCAAGCTGATAACCACTCATTGTCATGGCCCCTCTCAGGCAGCAGCAGTACCTGCTTGTGCCCATATACAGCATCCCACATAGCTCTAGCAGGCTGGCACCCAGTCTAAAGGACATGTACATGTGCATATCTATGTGTACACATGTATGTATACAAATGCATATGCATAAGGTTAATTTTAGATAGAAGGTTCCTATACTATCCATGGGCCCAGATGGGATGCACCCACGTGTAAANGTGATGGAGCACTGGAACAGGTTGCCCAGGGGGGTTGTGGAGTCTCCTTCCTTGGAGAGGTTTAAGACCCACCTGGATGTGTTCCTGTATGACTTGGTTTAGGTGATCCTGCTGTGTCAGGGGGATTGGACTAGATGATCTTTCAAGGTCCCTTCCAATCCGTAATGATTCTGTGATTCTGTGTTCTGGTTGCCAAGTCAAGATACAAGACACTTATTGTCAGATAAACAACAAGAAGTCAAAAAAAGGTACTGATCTGCAGGACAGCCCATATTTAATTTATTCACTGCAGAGGCCATTAGGAGGTAAGAGGTGTCAGAGCCTGCCCCTCTGCTGGCTACAGAAAAACAGAGACATGCAGAGCATCTAATAGGGAAGCTTTTGCCTTGAGTCCACAACTGCTGCATGCTCAGGAGCTGGCACCTAAAGTGAAACTAGGTCCAAACACCTGGGAGGGAGATGAAGAGAATGCAGTGTTTAAAAGTGGCTTACCTCGTGCTGGACAACTCCCAGTGAACACATGTTGGAACTGCTTTGCTCAAAGAAGTGCCAGTCCCTCAGAAAACCATGTGTCATATTGTCACTTCAGATCAGACTCCAGATCAAAATGACAGATATCTGTCTGGGAGATCCAGGCATTTTATCTTGACAGAAAAAGGTAATACAGTTGCTACAGGGAAATTCTAGGGGATAAAGAACATATAATAGTACTGCGAGTTCCATGTGGTTGTCCTGCCTTCCTCCACCTTCAGCTGTCACAGTGTTTCCGTCCCTGAGGGTCCCAGATCATCGTCACTGGAACAGATATGATTCAGGGAAAGCAGGGAAGGACTTTTCCCAAGCACAGCTCTGAGTGCAACACTGAGAAACGTTCATGTCCTCTGAAACTAGCTGACTGAGAAAAAGGACTTCAGACCATCCCCCACCTTCTCCAGAAAGGTGAAGAAAAAAATGGGAGTAAACATCAAGTGTCTTTTGGTTTGGCTGGAAGTCTCAGCTGGGTTCAGTCATGGCCTGGCATGGCTACCTGAGCACAGAGAAAGTGCAGACAGGGGAGTGAGTGCTGCCTGCAGAGCTGGCAACTGTCTGTGCAGTTGTGTCCTTTAGCATGTGCCACCAACACACGCTGTAGCTGTAGCCTGTTGGCTCAGGGAGTGCTGATGAGTTAAAAGGAGTCAGTGCACAGCACAAAAGCAGAATTGTGGGAGGGTTTGTGTCCATGTGAGATGTACACACCCAAGATGTACATCTTGGGAGAGCAGAGTTCTATTGTCAAGGAAAGACCAGAGCAATGCCATCTTCTCTATGCCTTGACTAGAAACCTGGCAGGCTGACCTCTGTGACAAGCTAGAGCAGTATGGCTTGCTTGCTCCTAGGCTATCCCATTTCTCCAGCCAATCAGCTCTCCCAATCAAAGAGGAGTCCAAGCAAAGGAGTGTCTAAGACAGGGGTCTGTGGGGATGACAAGATCTGTGAGTCCTGAAGTACGTTTGATGTCCTTCATAAAACCACTGGTGTCTGGCATTTCTCCACAAGCAGACATGTTCATTCTTGTGCAGCAGCTGCTGGCAGTTGTGCTTCTAATTCCCAGATGATGCAGCAGGGTCTGCCCTGCACCACTGCTCAGCAGAGCAAGGGTAGACAGGCAGGATGCCAGATGGCTGTGGCAACAGCTTGGGTAGAGACAGCAGCTGGAGGGAGAAAATATGCTGTCATGAGCATGCACAGAGCCACCAATGGCTGCTTATGACTGCTGCAAATGTGCTGTGCTGTACAGCTGATGGCTGACCAGAGCCAAGTATCCAAATCACAGTAGCATGTAGGAACTTTGCATTCCCTGGAGACTTCATTAAGGGCATGGTGGTGCTCTGGTGTGGAGATAAAGGCTGTGCTAACCTGTCTGATGTGTTGGCAAGTCACAGCCACTCTGACATGGCCTTTCCAAAGAGTGATACTTAGGGGGACACCATAAGCCTAGAGGTTTCGGCTCAGAGTTGCGCTTGAGTGTTTTCCTGATGCCATAGTCTGACAGGACTTCACAGAGCTTCCAGACAGTCATGTTGCTGTAGTAAAGCATTCTTGGCCTCATCGCCTCTTCAGTGACCTTGACTCTCTTGGGTTTTTTTGCCTCAGATTCTCAGTTATAAAAGAAGAATAAGTAATCCTCATATCTCAAGGGTACTCTGAAGTTAAGCCTGTTAATTACTGTAACATGTAGAGTTATTATGGTAATGTAGCCTATATAAGCAATAAGAAATTCTGCTGTGCTTAAACAGAGGGAAAAAGTCATTAAACAGTCATAGATAAAAACTGCAAACATCTTGATTTCTTCACAAAGTAAGCCATCCAGCACCGTGAACTGTGTAAACTTACCCAACATGAGTTCAGTCCACAATGAATGCAGAAAAGGCTTTTCACAAGACTGTTTGCTTACACACTATAGAGTAGGCAAATGCAAGCTCTGTGGGCTCCTACCCCAAGCTAAAAAAACAATGAGGCTATGTTAGTGTAGATAACATGAGGTAAGCACCACAGCTAAAGTCAAGAGCAAACTATGTCTGCCAGTATAGACTGAAGGCTGAACTATTCTCCTGGCCCTCACACCCACAGTATGAATGCCTCCACATTGTCTCCTGCTCCAGCACAACAACAGCCTGTCTAATATGAAGTAGCAAAAACAGAAACAAATGAGAGAAGGGAAGTATAGCTCTCCTATGTCTATGATGACTCTTTGTTAAAATCTGTTCATAGGAACTTGGCAGTGCTTTTAACTAAAGTCAGAGAATATCAGATTTAAAAGAAGAAAACATTGGTTAATGAAAGACTGTTTACCTGCACACCAGACTGATTTTTCACAGTCCAGATATCTGAAGTCAGGCACTGATAGTGAGAGCCCTGGCATGGAACACCCCTCTCAACTGACTGGCATGAGCAGCTGCTGCTTCTGCAAACTCCACAAACAGGGAAGCAAATTCTGCAGCCTGTCTACAGCCAACACTCCATCATTACAGATGACTGGATTTATCTTAACTTAATTTTAATTTTCTTCCAGAGTCTCAAAATTTCTGAAAGACTTTCACTTTTGAAAACATGGTAACCAACTGACAGAAGTATGTAGCTCAGAAAGTATATTTCTAAAAAATTTAACGCTATTTGTTCAAGAAGAAATATGATCTGACGTAAGTAAGTGCCTAAGGAGGGTCTTTAAAAATAGTTTTTTCTCTTCCAAAACCTCTACTGCCATTGCATTTTATGAAAAAAAAACCAAACCTTATTAAAGAAAAACCTCCCCTTTCAATCCAAAAGATTTCTGATTTAAGGTCATTTTCTTGTTTAAGAACTTGCTAAAACAGGCTGCTGACAGATATTCTACCAGGAGTGATTTCCCCCAGGAAAGTGAACTGGTATAGACTTCCTTCCTCATCTAAGAGGGGAAAAAACACTGATATGTATTTTTCCAGGCAGCTGGTCAAGGAAGCAGGTGTCAGGCTCATAACAGAGTCTGCAAGTTCTACATCGTAGCCCGCTTCAGCTAATGGGAACATGCATCTCACACTGCAACCATTCCTTCTGTAAGAAAATACTTCCTTTCTGCCCTAAGGCCTATGTTATACATATTTTGACGGTCATTTCTGCTGCAAGTTATAGTTACGATTTCCCGTTCACATACCCTGCCAGTCATGGAAGCCAGTTTTCCTGCAAGCTATCTGCTTGCTTGGTTTGAATACTTTCCACGCTTGGCTATGTTTTCTTATTTCACAAGTCTCCTTTCCACCCTTTTCCCTGTCCTCTCTCCTCTGCAGATTTGATGCATCTCCTTTGGACTATTCCACTAGTAGTCTCCTTTCATTTCCAGATTGGTATCAAAATCCCCATCCAACCATGCAGTTAAACCCTCGGAGGACTTGCTTTCCTGACCCACTACAGACTCCATTATGCTTGCCCTAACACTGCTCCTATGGCTTACAAGGTACCAGCCTCCACTCTGCACCAAAGCACAATATCCCCTTATTGAAGCAGCCAACACCAGCTTGCCTGCTGGAGCCATCTGGAGCTGTAGCTCTCTGCTATGCTGAGTCCTGCAGTGCTTAGCTCTGGGAGCTTATCTGCACACCCTTCCCCTCATCAATTTCTTTCTTCCCTCTGCTGTCTTTTGGGCTGTAAATCAAGGATTACTGCTGTGCTCTGCACAGCGTTTTAGAAAGCAAATCAGACACTCTGTGGATTGAGATGGGATCAGGTTGCATTTTACAGTCTTAAATTGTTTTTGGCAGGCAGGTACTACAACTGCGTACTATGGTAACAGGAATGTTACTTATAACAGGAAGATGTTATAAATGCACTCACCACACATAGGTCACTTGGAAAGTTGGTATTTTCAAGGGTTGTTTCAGGGGTTACTTTCCTATATAAGACATCATTATTTAATTTTACTATTTCCTTCTTTTATATGTTCCAGATTTGCAAAAAAGGAAATAAAAAATGGCAGCTTCTCAAATCTGGGTAAATTTTGGCAAAAAACAAGTTTATAATGGCAATAATAGTATGCAGGTGGCTTCCTTCAGTAAGGGTTCAGAGTGACTTCTGCTATTCAATGAATAGTGTAAAGCAGGGGTCCTCAAACTTTTTAAACAGGGGGCCAGTTCACTGACCCTCAGATACTGTCAGTGGCCAGGCTATAGTTTGGAAAAAAAATGAATGAATTCCTATGCACACTGCACATATTTTATTTGTGGTAGTGCACAAAAACAGGAAAAAGAATGCAATATTTAAAATGAAGAACAATTGTAACCAACAAAAACAAATAATATTTCAATGTGGACTATGCTTTTAGCTAATGATGGTGTGCGTGCTTTCCACAGGTGCTGGCTGGTTTGTGCTGCCTGGCTTGTGCTGCCTGGGAGCTGGAGGGAGGGAGGGCGAGACGGGGGAGCCGCCCACCTCGCTGATGCCGCTGTCCCCCTCCTCAGCCCAGCCGCGCAGTTGGCCGGAAGTCATCTGCGGCTGCTCAGTTTCCCATCCCCAACCCCTGGCAGGCAGCACTGGAGACCCTGGGGGCCCATATCTGGCCCGCAGGCCGGGGTTTGAGGACCCCTGGTGTAAAGTAAATCCCTAGGAACACAACAAAAGGAAACAAAGGTGAAGGGAGAAGTTAAAAACAAGTGGCATACAGATTTAGAGAAACAGACTTGCCATCACAAAGCAAAAACCAAAATCCTCTTGCTGGTCTTGGGAAGTGCCAGCAATAAAATAAGAACTCAGCTTGTCATTTTGCCATTAGTTCTCTCTCTTTAAGATTCTTTGCTCAAGGAGCTGTTTTAGTCTGTTTTCCTGCAGGTCTGTGTATTTTGTTTCCTAGGTCTTCACCTATTATTAAAGCAAATCATGTTCCTCCAGACTGGTGTGTATCTTCACCAGGTGAAAGCATGTTCAGCACTTCGTCTAAACTGACCCTGGCCGCACGTCAGTCCACATCAGTCAGAGTGATGTTATGCTCTGCTAACAGACTACTGCCAAATGCTTAAGAGAGCTTTGTATTTTGTAACTCCAGGATCATAGAATCATAGAATCATAGAATCATTATGGATCGGAAGGGACCTCGAAAGATCATCTAGTCCAATCTGCCTGCAAGGATGAATCACTAATTTTTTTTTCTGTCTTCTGTCTGGCTACTCACTTTCCTAAAACTTAAAAGAATTTCTTTAAGATTTCCTCTTCTTTTCCAAATACACCTGCAATGGACCCACAGGCTTAAAACTTACTAGTGGGGAAACTGTCACAAAAATAGAGAGTAAGGAAATTCACAAGATCACAGAGGCTTTGCCCTGGCAGGAGACCATGAGCAGCTCCAATGGCACAATCACTCACAATAATTCTAGTGCTTCTCATTGAGTAGATCTGATATCCCAGCAGTTGCACCCTTCAGGCACAGCCAAGATGTGCATGAGGAAAGGAAGGCAGGTGGTCTTTGTTCCGTGCAGTGACATGAGATACTCAACAAGTCTTAGTCTTGGCAGTAGGGCTGGATCCAAAACACTAAATGTATGTTTAAAAAAATGTAGGGATACTTGTCTTCCACACTGCAGTTCAAAGCCCACCTGGTCAGTTTAAACATGTCAGGATTCACTTGACAAAGATACCATTTGCATGGATGCTGGCAGGTCTGTCTGCCAGCAGTTTGGACTTTTGCATGCTACTTGCATAAAAAAAGCACAGTAACAGTTTGTGTTAGTTACAGAAAAGCAAGTTTGCTGACGACACAAAGCTGGGTGGTGTCGCCGACACCCCAGCAGACTGTGCTGCCATTCAGCAAGATCTAGACAGGCTGGAGAGCTGGGCAGAGAAAAATCTAATGAGCTATAACAAGAGTAAGTGCAGAGTCTTGCATCTGGGCAAGAACAACCCTAGGTACCAGTACAAACTGGGGACTGACCTGTTGGAGTGTAGTGTAGAGGAAAGGGACTTGGAGGTCCTGGTGGACAACAAGATGACTATGAGCCAGCAATGTGCTCTTGTGGCCAAGAGGGCCAACAGCATCCTGGGGTGGATTAGAAGAGGGGTGGTTAGCAGATCAAGAGAGGTTCTTCTCCCCCTCTACTCTGTCCTGGTGAGACCACAGCTGGAGTCTTGTGTCCAGTTGTGGGCTCCTCAGTTCAAGAGGGATGTGGAGCTGCTGGAGAGAGTTCAGCGTAGGGCAACAAAGATGATAAGAGAGGTGGAACACCTCCCTTATGAGGAGAGGCTGAGGGAGCTGGGTCTCTTTAGCTTGGAGAAGAGGAGACTGAGGGGTGACCTCATTAATGTCTACAAATATTTGAGGGGTGGGTGTCAGGAGGATGGCACTGGGCTGTTCTCGGTGTCATGTAGTGATAGGATGAGGGGCAATGGTTGTCAGCTGGAACATAGGAGGTTCCACATCAACCTAAGAAGGAACTTCTTCACAGTGAGGGTGACGGAGCACTGGAACAGGCTGCCCAGGGGGGTTGTGGAGTCTCCTTCTCTGGAGATGTTCAAGACCCGACTGGACGGGTTCCTGTGTGACTTGGTTTAGGTGATCCTGCTGTTGCAGGCGGATTGGACTAGATGATCTTTCAAGGTCCCTTCCAATCCGTAATGATTCTATGATTCTATGATTCTATCAAAAGTATCCGTAAGCATGATAAGCAGTGATTCAAAGCCCAGATCCAGTTTCAGAATCCATTGTTTTAGCTGTGCCTTGTAGATTTTACAAGCAACAGCATTTTTCTCACATTGGTAAGAAGAAAGGGGAGAAGTTTGCCGAGGTCAGATAGTAAAGTGAGATAAGCCTTGCTGAAAGACCAGGCAGGTCTCTTTCAGTTACAGTCAAGGAAAATGTGCTGAGCTGGGTAAATGCTAATAACAAGGTCATTTCTTCTTCCTTAATAACCAGATCACATATATGACAAAGCACAAGGAAGAAGACAGCGACATTCTTCTGCCCTATAGGAGCCAGAACAACATGTATCCAGCCTGCTTGCCACTTCTTTGCGGTTTGGATACACGTAATATCTGGTGTGTGCTTGGTCTTCTTCTAGGGTCCTCTAGGGAGCAGCAGGTCTCCAGTGAGCTAAAAACACCAACTTCAGGCAGTATTTTGTGAGACTCTTGGCCAGTGAAGTTTATATCCAAATCAAATCCTTCCATTAACCCGGACAAAGTCTAGCACGTCACATAGATGATTTGCGTGATTCTGCAAAGAACTGCCCTTGCTCACTTTTCGGACATGTCCTTCTGGATTATCTTGCTTGAAATCTGCAAACAGTTGTTGGGATAGAAAGAGGGAGAAAAGCCAGGAAAAATAGACAGGCAGGCTGTCAATTACACTAGAAATGTCTTTTTCTATAGCAGGTCTGACTAAAAGTGAGCAACAGTTAGTTATGAGCTAGCACAGCAGTGGAATGACATGTTCTCAAATCTCATGGAGAACAAGATCACTATGGCTTCTAAGTCCATTATTTTATCCCTCATCATTTGCTGACCTCTCTTGTTTTCCTTCCCCTGCCTTCTAGAAAGTTCTGTTGTTGATTATAGAATTTTGAATGTCATGTAACTTTTGAGGTTAGTGAGAAAGTAAACAGGGCTATTTCCCACATCTTTAACAGCTACTATAAATTAATAACTTGCTATTAATGATAGACCTTCATTTATAGGCTTAGGTACCTTGTCAAAATATTTCTGATGCGCATTTGCACATCTTATGCACTACTGGCAGCTGATGCAGTCTTACTTAATGATGGACCAGAATAATTGCATTCCTGAGAAACACTCCTGTGATGTTTTGCAGTCAGGGTAACTGTATTGTCAGGCATGCTCCACTGTGAAGTCGTAAACATGCTACAAGATGGTTGTCTGGCTGCTACATAGGACAGATCACTTGTCATGCTTTGGTCAAACCAACAAAGCATGAAATACCAATTCCTTTACTGAGAAACACTGCACATCATAACAGAAGAAAGGCTCCTCTCTGCTCCTACAGAAAGCAGTTTCTTTTAGGAAACTGTCTAAACAACCACATAAAACAAATAATATTTGCAGTATCTTGTGTTCATAATTTGTCCTGGGTTTCATGAAGAGTGTAACTTGAATTTCTTCTGTTGCAAAATAATAATGACCAAGGATTAAAGCAAACCATTCATTTTTACAAGCTCCATGTTCAAGAGTTTCATCACTGTTGCCACATGCAGTAGTTCTCATTTGTATATATTTCAGTTAAACAGGACTAAAATCACAAGTAACTCCCCCTCTTTCTGGGGGTTTGTATTATGCCAGTACAGATATAGAATGTGTTTGGCTTGTGAATGATGCTAGTAGGAGTACAACTGTAAAAGAAAGACAGAAAGCACTTTTACAGATTTCTTGAATGTGGCATTTCCTAATCTACCCTCAGAAACTCTCAATATTCTGCACCTTTTGCCCCGATTTTTAGAAATAATAATTAGGTGTGCAACACATCTCTGGGAGGACCCTCAAAGGTCATTCAAAGGACAAGCATTGATGGGAACAAAAACTGTACTGTACTAAAGGGGCTGTTTATATTACTTACTTTTAAAAAATCCAGACCTTACTCATCCTCTCACAGAAGCATGGGCATTTTGTACATTCATGTACATTGTACGTGAATTGTAAGGTCACAACACAATCTTGTCTGAGATGAATCTTTAATAAGGAAAAAGTTAAATATTTTTTTAAAAAACAATAAAGAAAAGAAATTAAGAACCCAGAGGAGAATTTATTCCTCTGAATCAGTGATATGCTGAACTATTTTTTTATACAAAGTACATATCAGCCTTAATTACCTTGGTTTTGATCGTTATTGTTCCACGGTTTTCATGTGCATCCTTCAGTTGATTTACTGTACAAACGTACCATAAATCCTTCTGCTATGCCATTTGAAGAACATAACTGGACATTTTATTGTAATTGTCACTTATCTACGGAGTCATTTTCCAGGTTATGAAAAGGTGACAATCATAAGGAGTATTCTGTAAAAACTTGCCTTCTTGGTCATTGACTGAAAGCCCTTTCAAATACCTGTCATAGTATGACAGCAACAGTGATGTTTTGAAGACATAGAAAAAGAGAGGACTGTGGGAAGGAAGAGAATATTTAACAGTTCAACCAGTACTTTGGAAAAAGGTAGACAAAGCTTGCAGGGGATTTATCCTTCTCTGCAGGCAGAAATATTAGGTGCAAAATTAAAATACATGTCAAACACAAGGAATATTATACCTAGGGAACAGAAAAGGCTACGTGACAGAGGTGGAAAGAAGCAGTGCTGACTCAAGATATATCTTCCTTACTCCAGTTCCTGCTAAGTCTTTCATCCCCACTTTCTCCCTGAGACTAGATCTTTGAACTCAGCAGACATCCTCTATCAAGACTAAATCTGAATTAATAGCTTATTAATATTTGATTTCCACTTAGTTTTTTTAGTCTTTTTCTTGAGTTTTGTGGCTAACTTGCAAGGACCTTTTGTTACACAGAAAACAGTGAGCATGAGCTGCAAAGAGCCACCCAAAAATCAGAAGTGATTCTTAAATCAGAGATGTGGCTTTTAGGGTTACTGCATGCATGGAGATTTCTGCAGTTGTTTTGAAAAGAGAACAGAAATAGAACTAAGTATGAAGAAGCAAAGAAGGCACTCAGCGTGAAGAAAAGCTTATGGTGGAAATTTTAGATAATATGCAAGAAGAAACAGACTTTTTTGTAGTTCCCTTGTATTGTGACCCTCCAATGGGCTTAGCTTCCTTGTCTCATGTTTACAGTCTGCTACTCATTTCCCTGATCTGTTCATTTTTGTGATCTGTAGATACACACAGTACTGAAAGCTCTTCAAAAAATGATAATAAGCCATGCACTAGGAAAGCTCAGGATCTGCTAGGGTGGGGCAGAGACATGACAGTCGCTGCACCTTACAAAACGGGCTTTTGCAAGAGGGCCAAAGAATTTGTAACTAACTGCTCTCAGAGTAAATACAAAATTTGACATTCAGCTTAACTTTTCACACACTCAAAGCTGCTCAACTGTTACACAACTACTCCCTCATGCAAACACCATAAAGCTCACAACTAGAAAAACATTAGCCCACTTGTCAACTAACCAAGCTATTTTCAAGAAGTTGGGAAGAAGTCCAGAGAGACACATTAATGTGACACAGTGAGATGCAGCCTTTGATGGACACTCAACAGGGTAGACATGAGATGAGGTTAGGAAGAAATCTCCTGTGCGCACTATAAAAGAGACCACCCAAAGTACACATCTCCATGCTTCATGATAAAGTAAGTTCAAACACTTTTTGGGTGGTCCCAACATACTCTATTCCTTCAATTTTTTCAGCCAGTCTGTGTGCTATATGGGCGTCTCCATGGTGGGGATGAAGTGGTTCATCTCTTTCAGATACACTGGCTTTTGGGGTTTTAGTGTTGGGTTATTTGTCTGTGTTTTGTATTGGGTTCTTTATTTTTCAGAAATACACAAGAGTAAGACAGTAAAGAAAACTCAAAAAAACTTGCCCAGTCCTTCAGTCATGAGATGGATCATAGAATCATAGAACCTCTAGTGATTGGAAGGGACCTCAAAAGATCATCTAGTCCAATCCCTCTGCCACAGCAGGATCACCTAGACCAAGCTGCACTGGAACATATCAAGATGGGTTTTAAATGTCTCCAGACAAGGACAGGGGTGAACAGGTTATCTTGGGGGCAGTAACTGCACACCTGAGGGATGGCCAAGGGCTCAGGTCAAGCCAAGATGGGTTCGNGGTAGTTGTAGACAGCAATAAGGTCTCCCCTGAGCCTCCTCTTCTCAAGGCTAAACAATCCCAGCTCCCTCAGCCTCTCCTCATAGGGCTTGTGCTCAAGGCCTCTCACCAGCCTCGTTGCCCTTCTCTGGACACGCTAGGGGAAATTTAGGCTTGAGGTGAGGAGAAAATTCTTCACCGAGAGAGTCATTGGCCACTGGAATGGCCTGCCCAGGGAGGTGGTGGAGTCACCAACTCTGGAGCTGTTCAAGGCAGGATTGGACGTGGCACTTGGTGCCATGGTCTAGCCTTGAGCTCTGTGGTGACAGGTTGGACTTGATGATCTATGAGGTCTCTTCCAACCTCGGTATTACTGTGATACTGTGATACTGTGATACTGTATACAGAACAGAAGAAACTGGTGCTTATTTGGCAGTAGTTACAATTTTGCATCTCTAAATAATCAACTGACATGAAGATGAAAGAAGGGAAGTGGTTTATGTACACTTTTTTTTTACAAATTAAAAACCCAATACTGCTTCTAGTATAGAAATCACATTACAAAAAAGTATGACCTATTCCCAAGCTTCCACTCTCAATATGCCATAGGAAAGCATAGCTGCAAGTACAAATACAGTTCATAACAGGGAGGTTTCAGTCTCATTTTGTTTCCCTAATTAGAAGTAAGAGAAGAGGCTGGAGAGCTGGGCAGAGAGAAATGTAATGGAGTATAACAAGGGTAAGTGTAGAGTCTTGCGTCTGGGCAAGAACAATCCTAGGTACCAGTATAGGTTGGGGACTGACCTATTGGAGAGCAATGTAGGAGAAAGTGACCTGGGGGTCCTGGTGGACAGCAGGATGACTATGAGCCAGCAATGTGCTCTTGTGGCCAAGAGGGCCAACAGCATCCTGGGGTGGATCAGAAGAGGGGTGGTTAGCAGATCAAGAGAGGAGTTGTGGGCCCCTCAGTTCAAGAAGCTGCTGGAAGGTGTCAATCATAGAGCTACAAAGATGATGAAGGAAGTAGAACACCTCCTTGATGAGGAAAGGCTTAGGGAGCTGGGTCTCTTTAGCTTGGAGAAGAGGAGACTGAGGGGTGACCTCATTAATGTCTACAGATATGTAAGGGGTGGTTGTCAGGAGGATGGAGCCAGGCTCTTCTCAATGTCATCTAGTGATCAGATGAGGGACAATGGTGTAAGCTGGAACACAGGAGGTTCCATATAAATACCAGAAGGAACTTCTTCCCAGTGAGGATGATGGAGGACTGGAACAGGCTGTCCAGGGGGGTTGTGGAGTCTCCTTCTGTGGAGATATTTAAAACCCACCTGGATGTGTTCCTGTGCGACTTAGTCTAGGTGATCCTGCTGTGCCAGGGAGATTGGATTAGATAATCTTTTGAGGTCCCTTCCAATCCGTAATGATTCTATGATTCCATGGTTTAATCAAATAGATTTTAAAAGTGTGAAACAGATGAAAAAGATGCAGTTTCTGTTTTGTGTTAGGCTAATAAGTTTTCATCACTACATTCAAATGACAAGCAGCTTTGATATTGCTCTGGTAGGCAAATGGCCATCTCTTGGAAAGAACACATTTTAATAGATTAATAGCTCATGTCTACTTTAATAGCTCATTACCTACTTTGAATTGATTCAGTGTGGTTTCTTCAAGGACGACTTAAAGCTAAGAAAATATTAAGGTGACCTAGTTGTACAAGCCAGAAGTAATTAATTTTGATCAGTAAAGTCTCAGGAAAGCAAGAGATGTTAAATGAAATTGTTTGAGGCTCTTCAGTTTTGAAAAGTGAACTGAGTCACTCTGATTCAAGCAGATTATTGTCAATGCTATTGAAACAAAGTTGATTGAACATCTCTGTATTTCAAATATGGGTGGAACTACTCTCAATCTGTATCTAATTTAATGCATTAAGATGATCTTTCATTCATACTCATCAACAAAATAATATATCTGTCAATCAGGAATCCCCAGCAGAACAAGGGGAAAGCTGATCAAAACCAGATTATTTCTCTTAAAACTAAACAAAGAACAATTACAACCCCCACAGAATGGCTCTGAAAAGATAAGACATATGACAATAATCCAAATTGTGTTCCAAATAAACAACTCTTTATGCCACGTGGACCCTATATTACATTAAGCAGTGACTTAATACAAATAAAACAGATCTAGGTAGAGTTACGTAAATATTAGCCATCATAATTTTCTATTGAAAACTTTAATAGAAATATCCATTCTTACCACACTAGTTGCAAGGCAACTACCAAAAGTCTTATAAATTAATTCCACAGAAGGAAATCCTAGACTATTATTTCTCAGTAGTGTCCATTCCCACTGAACCTGATGACACCATGACTTTGAGGCCATATATACATTGTTCACTAGCAGCCTTCATTTTCCCCACAATAACCTGTTTCCTACATTTTTCCTAGCACAGAGTTAGGATATCAGGACAGTCTGGACTTTGCAAATTTTCTGTAATCTGAATTCTTGTTACAGGCACATGAGAAAACACTAGATACTGATTAGAATAAAAGAGAACCAGTTCTTTCCTGAAAAATTTATGTCACATATCCTCACCTCCTGTCTGTTTTTTCTAGTTGTAAAAAACCATTTTACCCTCTTTCCTTTTGCTCACTTTGCCTTAGGAGACAAGAACCCTTTGTCCAATGGTTCCCTGATCAAGCTGCTTCAAGGATGTATAGGGTCTACCAGCTCTGCCATGTTTAAATCCAGGAAACTCTTTCTTGTGGCAATGAAGAATTTGAAGCAGACTTAAGCAGCAAGTCTTTGCCCATCACTGACAGCCTCTTGTTTGTGTTAGCAACCACTGTTGCCAATTCCTTTCCAAATTATTTGCTTCTCCTTTTCTATGTCTGCCACCAAGATAACATCCCTTTGTCTCCACTCTTCCCCCTCTTGTACTTCTCTCCTTAAACCTGCCTTAGTGTTGCTGCTTTCCATTTCACATGCCACTGAATAGCTTCTTTAATTTCTTCAGTGTTTTCTTTTTCTATATGTTTGAAGCATCCTCTCCACCTGCAGTTCTGTCTCTTCACATTCTATTTCCCTTCATGGTTAGTAGAATGTTTTATCTGTTGTGAAGCACCACAAACACTCAGACTGCCACATAAATTACACAACGTGCCAATGAAAACAAAGACAAGAAATTACTGCAGCCCAAATACTAAGTGCTCAGCTGCCAGAGCATTTCTTGTTCTTTTAGAGCTGCCTCAGATGCTGACTCCCACTTTCACACACTTGATTGACCTGCTGGCACTGCCAAAATGGTGTAATTTGTTCTAGACATAAATCTGAGTCAGGCTGTAATTCCACAGTGCAATGCTCTCTGTGAACAGAGTCCCATTCAATGGATTCGGGGCATTTAGGATTGACAAATGGATTTTCCACAGAAACAGCAGTGCAACACCAGGCTCTCAGTCTCACAGCTGGCATTGCGCAGACAGCATGGATGTGTCTGGGTAAGGCCAGGATCTGTACCCCACATGGAGAAACACGATGTACTTGTGTAGGATAAAATGCTTCAGTTGAAAAAGATAGTAACAATTCAAAATGTGACCCATCACATAGCGCAGGACTGATCCATGACAACATGCTTGCAATTTATATTCTCTTTGAAAAATATCCACAACTCTCAATAGTAAGTATGCCATATAAAAACTGTATAGATTTTTGCCATACAGAAATAGTATGCTCTATTCCCCTTTTAAATGCTATTGAAAATTATTCCAATCTAACAACTCTTCTCTCAGGGTATAGATAGCGGGAACAAGTGTTTGCCATGGCATTACTACTGAGGTCAGCTTTATAAGTTTCAGAAAAGTATTAGACACTTGGAAATAAGGGTCCCCACAGCTGAGATAACTAATGCTTTACATCTAACTGTCTCAGGGAGTTCAGGAATGGAAACTTTTCCTGACAGTTTTGTTTAGCGTGCCCAACCTGATTTGGCAAGCAGTGCCATGCCTTATTATTTCCTAATTCAAGCTTTATTTCCAGACCTATTTTCTTTCTAAGCAGCTGCATATTATTTACCTGATTAGGAGGCTCATGTACTTGGTTTTGCAATAAAATAAATCCAATGCATCTTAAAGGACAAGTTTTGTCACAACAGAAAAGCAGAATTACCATGATTTTACCATAAGATGCAAAAATCTTATTTTACAAGCACCACATAGTCTTTCTTTTCTCTCTCTTTCTTTTTTAGTTTTCTGCTGCCCACAACAGTGTTGTTATTCCTTTAAATGGTCACTCAGAGCATGGAGATTAACAGAATATGCACCACGTACTTTTAACTTTTGGGAAACATCTAGAAAACTCAATGATTACTATTTACTAAAGGCCATAGAGCAAAGTTTCACACAAATGAATCCCTTTGCACCTACCATTTTTCTTGTCCATTTCAGAGCACATTGTGAATCTTAAAATAACCAGAAATAAATGTCAACAGAAAAGGTTTTTATCTCAAGGTTAGAGAACATATCTATTGGTGCAATAAAGATTCCTGATTGTAATTTAACTTAACCTTCTATTTTATCATCTTATTCATGCCATTATTTCTAGGTCTCTAAAAAATTATGCTAAATGATTCTTATGGCAACTACACAGCTCTGTAATACATCCCAGATCAGCTACCCTTGTGAAACTGTAATTCTCTCTGCAGAAGTTACTACTTTTTCTGTAGGGCAGACACACAGCTAAAGTAGTTTGCATAAGGACTTCTGCCTTATTGAAGCCCAAAGTCAGAGATGAGCCTTGCTCCAAAATGGGTTAGGCTCACTCACAAGACTAGCGGTATTGAGTCAGCACTGTATGAAAATGGTCTCTCCTCTTCTGCTCTCTCCCTCTTAGCTGTTAGGTGCCACATTTAGCTTGAGTCTCGTGTGATTTGCATAGACCCCATCTGCTGTCTAGACAGCACTCAGGAACTCAGAGTTGCCCAGCCTAGTAGCCTCTCTCCTAGCCCATGGCTCCAAGAAAATCTCAGCAATTGGAAGGGTTGAATGTTAGAGAAGCATCAAAGTCATACATGGCAGATGAGTGGAAATTTAGTTTTGATGCAAGCTGTACTTAACTAGCAGGTGAATAAATTCACCTGTTGGTGAACAATAGGGAATATTGTTGCCTGTATACAATGAGGTGTTTGTAGTCTTTCCTTGTAAAAACACTGCAAATATGTCTTTACTGTAACAACTGCAGAGGTGCCTTATTTCCTTATTCATCAAGCAGCAAAATAAGAGTTCCAGAATGTTCACGATCTAGCTTCTCAGTAGTAGGCTAGGAACATTTAGTGTTCAAAATAAAGAACAGCTCAACACTAAGTTATGTGCAAACACAGCCATGCCATGGAAGTGCCACAATTTTAATTGATATCTCAGCCAAGGTTAATGCTGATACCTAGGGGCCTGTCTACTTTGAATAATACAATGTAGTGCAGAAATTTTCAAACAAACATGGAAACTGTAAAGAGAGAGCTGCACTTTCACTTCATCATCGTAGACCAAGCGCATAAAACAACCCTGTTTCCAGGATTGCTTTTGGTAACAGTACTGGTGTCTTTTCTCAGCACTGAACTGCTCGCACAGCTTTCATTGCTCTGCTGTTGCGTGTGGGTATTTTAGTGAAGATTGCTGTGCCTCCTGCATTCCAGTGGGTATTCCTATAGCAGGTGCATCACTGCAAATGACACCAAATTACATGAAACAATCCATGCACTGTAGCAACCACCAGTGTCAAAACACTAGCCCCTGTGATACCACTAGCACTCCCCTGGTAATATCCCACTATTCCTGTCGAATGACAAAACTTCCATTCACTCTGACAGAATCAGAAAGATTTGTGTTCCAAATTTCTGCCTTCCACTGCTGAAATACAGGGCTCTGATAGAGACAGGTGCATAAAGTCTACTGCTTTTAGCAAGTTTTTCTCCCCTTGTGGTACCAGTGAAGTATCAGTGGCACAGTTATTTGAAAACTATGCTGTCTTGCAAAGAGGTTAGTTACTCCTCTGAATTATCTGAGGTTCAGCTGGATTCTGAAAGTTACTCTGTACTACACCACAGCCTGCATTACTAATTCATCCTAGTGCTCACTCTGGTGTGAATGTGGTAAGTTATATGGAGATACTGTCCATCATCCAGACATCGGAAATGCAGGGATTTTAGTTGCAATAACCACGTCTTACATTGCTGAGCTAAGACACTTAATTTAAAAAGATTGTTAATTCCTTAGTTTTTAACAGATTTTAATTTTTACTAAGGCTCTTTCCTCACATAATAAATAATCTAGGAAAGACAAATCTCTGAATCTGCTTCTGTGATTGAGGAATTGTAGAGAACGTTTGATTGGCTTGTTGCTGCGGGACAATCAGTGGGACAACAGCCCCAGAGACTTTCAGGTAGAACAGCTTGACAACACCACGTATTAAGGAAAGGATTCTTCCTCTTTCTCTTAAAGGAAAAATCCTTGCTTGATTGCTCTTAAGTACCAGCTGTCCTTTCATTCACTCAAATGCCACAGCTTCATGCAACGAAAACACTAGTATTATTAACAAAGGGTCTGCAACGGTCTTTTAAACATAACACCATATTGACAGATTATACTGTAGATTAAAAACATGTACAGACTTCACTGTATGTTAATAGGTGGAATATTTTACTGTTTCCAGACTCTCCTCGTGATGGAGAGTAATTATTGCAATTACAGAGCAGAGACACACGAAGTCTGTGAGTCATTCGCAGTGCTGGAGTCAGCAGAGGCATGGCCTGGACAGTGGGATTAGTGAGGCAAGACAGATACATACTTTCGCAGTGCACACACCTGTGTTGTCTCATTAGGTGTCAAAATGGATAATGAAGAATTCCATTGTATTAAGAAGATCTAGCAGGATTTAGGGTACATTCATGTCAGCTGTGTTGATAAATAGATTACAACACCTACAAAGTACTTTCCTGTATGCATCCACACCACACCACTGCCCTTTCCCCTGTAGTCAACAGAGAAAAACTCAATGCCAAAACGAGAAACTCAGAAGATTTTTGTCTCAGTATATATCTACATTTCATAGAAGTATTCAAGACTGTTGCAGTCTCTTATATTGTGTTACATTATTTCCTTACTCCATTTCCTAAAAAACAGCACAACAACCAACCTCCCTTCCTCCCTTCCTTCCACGCTCCCTGAAATGCTTATACGCCAATGCACAGAGCATGGGGAATAAGCAGGAGGAG
>VXBP01003553.1:3338-20966 GCA_013400115.1 Rhinopomastus cyanomelas | reverse complement strand
CCCCCGGCCCGTTCCCGGGGTGGTGGGGGGAATACTCCCTTCAGGGCCACAGCCCCCAAATATGGACCCTGCCCCGCTTTTTATAGGTTGACCTAGCCAGCCCTTCCAGGGCAGGTCCCAGGACAGACCCTTCTGGGGAAGGGTCCTGGGACCTGTGCAGCCGGGGACAGGTATGTCCCCCAGGACAGACCTGTCCAGGGAAAGCTCCAGGGCAGCGTCATCTCCCCCAGGACAGGCAACTGAGGGAAGAATTCCCCCTGAAAACAACACAACTTTTCTTCTTCATGAAAGCATCTCTGAAAATTCCGCTGTTCTCAAACTGCAACAGCAATAAATATAGTTACTAGGCAGAATTTTCTTGTTTCTGGCATAGGCTTACATTCGTCCTCTCATTGCACCATACAGGAGAACTTTTCTCAACTGTTATCTATTCTGTCAGTCACACTGAATTTAACTCAGGCTTTCCTGCTTCTGTCTAAGAACATTAATTTGGTCATGATTCTTGCCTAACTGATTACTAGGATCACAGAGTCACAGAGTTACAGAGTTTGTAAGGGACCTCAAAAGATTATCTAATCCAATCCCCCTACCACAGCAGGATCAACTTGATCAAGTCACACAAGAACATTTCCAGACAAGTTTTAAACATCTCCAGAGAAGGAGACTGCACAATCCCCTGGGCAGCCTTTTCCAGTGCTCTGTCAACCTCACCATGAAGTTCCTTCTCATACTTATGTGGAACCTCCTGTGTTCCTGCTTACACCCATTGCCCCTTATCCTATCCCTAGATGACATTGAGAAGAGCCTGTCTCCATTCTCCTAACACCCACCCCTCACATATTTATAAACACTGAGATCACCCCTCAGACTCCTTTGCACCAAGCTAAAGAGACCCAGCTCCTTCAGCCTTTCCTTAAAAGGGAGATGCTCCACTCCATCATTTTTGTGGCTCTAAGCTGAAATCTGTCCAGCAGTTCTGTGTCCTTGAACTGAGAGGCCCGGAACTGTACACAATAATCCAGATCTGGCCTCACCAGGGCACAGTGGAGGTGGAAGAGAACCTATCTTGATCTACTAACCACCCCGATTCTGATCCACCCCAGGATGCCGTTGGCCTTCTTGACCACAAGGGCACATTGCTGGCTTATGATCATCTTACTGTTCTCTAGCAAGTCAGTCCCCAACCTGTACTGTTATATATACATACATACAGGTACATACTGGATGGGCAAGTTGCTTCACTGTAGTTTCACTGCGTAGAGGCAGATGCACAGGAACAGTCTAAAACTGCTTTCTTTTACAAACCATTTGTTGGAACACTTTTACAGTTTTGGCCAAAATTGTCAGATTTATTCTTTCATCAATAAAAGCATGCCTCTGAAAAGGCAAACTGGCCAAGGGGGCTTTCACATTAAAAGCTTGGATTTAAAATGGTTTGCAAGATTTCTCTTCCTACCCATACATAAAAATCAAATGTTATGGATTTAAATTGAACGGATTTTCAAAGTAAACATGAAGAGATGCAGAAGCATTTTAAGATGAAATACATTACTCCTCGACACTGCATGCTAAAAGAAGAGGAAAATATTTCTAAATAAGTTATAGGACAAGATTTTCCACAGATGTGCTTTATGCTACCATCACATTCATCAATGATAAACAATTAACTATCAGTGCTTGCTTGCTGTTAGTCATTTTGTGGTAGGAACAAATAAAAATAAGAGCTACACAAAGGTACAGGAGCAGCCTTCACTCCCATTCTTTAGTGAACGTGGTGACAGCTAACCAGGTACAACAAAAATCATTGCATCTGCATGCTCTGGAACCACAGTGGGAGGTTTTTTTAAGGTCATAGCCTTTCAAAACAAGCATGATTTCAGACAATTGGCCTGTTATGATGGTTCCTTTAGACTGGCAAGCAACAGAGCTGCCAAACAAGCTGGAATATGCAGCCCTTTAATTGAGCTACTGAATATAGAAAAATATTCTTATTTGTAAAGAAGTAGTGTTTTCACTCAGATCAAAATCTTAACTATGGTATTTTTCAGTATCCATCTACATCCACCTACTTAGCAGGGCAGACTTGTAAAGTTCAGGAGCTGTACACCAATTTATTAAATATATCTAACTTCTCAGTATTCATATATGTATTTATGTGTATCTGCAAGACACAATTTCTGTATGTGTCCCTTAAACCAATTCTTCCAAAAAACATACCTTACACTTTCTCAGTGAAAGTCAAGTCCTTCACTGAGAAGGAGAAACAACTGATGCAACATCATTGTCAAGCGTATTCTTCCCTTGCTTTTCAGTTTTCTGGTTGTGAAAATTAAAATGTGGAACAAACTCAGTGCAAAATGTCATGTAGCACCAACAACAGCCAACATATACTTGCTATCATCCATATTTTGCTGGTTCTATACAGGAAGATCCTTTCCATAATAGATACCTACACTGAGGCTATTCACAGAATCGCAGAACATTAGGGATTGGAAGGAACCTCGAACAATCATCTAGTCCAATCTCCCTGCCACAGCAGGATCACCTAGACCAAGTCACATAGGAACACATCCAGGCGGGTGTTACATGTCTCCAGAGATGGAGATTTCACAACCCACCCTGGGCAGCCTGTTCCAGTGCTCTGTCAACCTCACTGTGAAGAAGTTCCTTCTCATATTTATGTGGCATCTCCTGTTTCAGCTCACATGCATTGCCCATTGTCCTATCATTAGATGACACCAAGAAGAGCCTGGCTTCATACTCTTGACATCCACCTTTCACATATTCATAGACATTAATATAGTTACCCCTCAGTCTCCATTTCTCCAAGCTAAAGAGACCAAGCTCCTTCAGCCTTTCCTCATATTCCATTGATTGTGAAACATTTTACTTAAATGAGCACATAAAATAGTATGAAAAATATTTCTAAAGTCTTCTAAAAGTCCAGATAACAAAAGCTGTATTGCCTTTTATAGGCATTCCGTTTTCAGAACATCTGAGCAAGTGTCTTCACGGAAGGGAAAACAACTGCTGCCTACTGTTGAAATCAAGTTTGCTAAGTTAAAAAAGAAATTGAAAAAGTCAACCCTAAATCAAGATTCTTTCTAATTGTACAGCTAACCCAAATGACACTACCTCTCTGCTGTCCATATGCATTTGGTACAGATTTACGGAACAGTAGGGAAAGTCTAGTGAAAACATTCCAAGGCTAGATATGGTCTTATAAACTGTTCAATCATTTAAAAATTAGGTCCATGTTTTCTGCCTTTATATTTGAAAAACCTTAAAAGCCATTTTGAATTTGACCCTCAAAGCAGGCAAAAGAGGTGGAGAAATAATGAAAATTCCGGGTTTTTTCTCCCTCACCCTCCCCCTTTCTATTTCATCTGATATATGGGTGATTTTTCAGCTGTCCTTACTGCATTCTGACCGTAAGGCTCTGCTAAGGGCTGCCATCCAACTATCTAAGCAAAGGTCACTCAGTGACAGGGATTGGGAAGTATTAGAGAGCTTACAAGGAGGAAGAGATAATGACAAAAATCCAGTGTTTTAAGCTCCCTGCCATACCCCTCCCATAAAATCCTCGTGATGAACTTTCTATGCTATGAGGTTTTGAGGGGTTTAATCAACATTATGTTGCAAGTTTCACTGAAAATAAATGGTATATTTTGCTACATCTCTTCATAACCCAGTTCAACCTTTTGGATTTCAGCTACCAATGTACAGAACAGATTGAAAAATAAGCAAGCACAATTCTTTAAAGTAATCTCTGTACAGGGCACCTGACTCCCAAACATCTCTTATCCTCTGAATGCAAAATGAGGTCAATAGTGAATTATGTTTTAACCTATTACCATCCCAACACACCTAATAGCCAACCAAATATCCTGTGAGCCGAGGTCAGACATTAAAACTGCCTTTCACAGCGTGTTGCCACAGTACTTGCAATAGAAACAAAGATGAGGCAAAACCAATCAGAGAGGCCAAATTGAAACCTCTAGAATTCAATGTATTGGAAAAGAAATCACAGAAGCTTTTGATAAGCTACTTAGCTGGGACAACAGATATTGTGGAAAATATTCAGGTCATGTGCAGTTAATCTGACATGCTTCTCATCTATAACAAGCCACTCTCTGGTGTAAGGCTGTATAGATTTTGTACAAGTGACAAATGATAATTTAAAAATTAGTGACAAATAATTATTGCATGTGGCTAATTATACCATTTTAACCTAATCTAAGATTACTCTTATCAAAATGCTGTTCTTGAAACCATATTGCTATTGTATGGCATATTAAGCACATGTGAATGTTTTATTCACCTAAAGGTCAGACCTTCAACACTCTGGTTGTTCTGTTGCCATGCTGGAGTTATTGCCACATTTTTGCACCTGTGCTTGACTTCCTTAAGATAATCATAAATCCCCAAAATCACTTTTACATTCTAAATACTGAAAGATGCTTTCATCTTAGCTGTTCTGCCACACGTCTGCAGTATAGGATCCTCTGTCAGGCCATAAACAGAAGAAAAGTAAAGTTCTGGTATCATTACAGCATAATGCTCCTGCATAACTTATTAGGTAGACGTTGGCGCAGGCAAATACTTCACAGAACTTTTTCCTCCTGGTTTTTCGTCTATCTCCCTGTCTTCAAAAGACACTTCCCTGAGCGAAGCCAAAAGCATCATTGGAAAGTTTTACCTTGGTGAGAAGTTTGGTTTCTTCTCAAGTTGCAATGTCATTACAGGCCAAGCACTTTGGGGAAAACCTGATCTATGATCTCTGCAGTAGTATTCAAATTAGGCACTCTACATAGAGAGGAAAAATAATTCCTGAACACTCGGTCACATATTTTAGTTATACTGCTTGGAACTTCAGCATCAACGTTGTTAATATAAAGGTTTCTTTGCTTACAAAGATGGATGTTTTAAGAACAAGCTTCCCAAATTTTTCTTAAGTATCATTTGTAAAATCCAGCATTTACAAATATTGCATCAGTCACCCACCTCCTGTTCCACTCATCCTCACTGGGTAAGATCTAAAACTAGTTGATACATTACAAGTGGCAAATGCTGACACTTAACCTACCAGCTATGTTCATTTAGTGATGTAAATTATAAATTACTCCTGTGTAACACTGCGTTTTATTTACCCTACTGTCCCACACAAGTTCCTCAGTGTGTTTCTGCCTAAAGCGGTCAGACCTTCAACATCGTACTTCTAAAAGTCAGAGCAGGGCTCTGCAGCTGGCTCTGGAGGACAGGAGAAAGATTAAAGGAAATGTGGCAAGGCTTGCTTCCTAAAACATTTTTAGTGCTGATGATCACTCACTATTTTTAACACAATTTGAAAATGCAGGAAAATGAAGAGGATAAAATGAGAGTATGAAGTTAAGAAGTCAAAGAAGAGCAGTAAGAACATCCTGAGGTCTGGTATTTTTAGATACTGTTGAATACTTGCGCAACAGCCACACCGGGAATAGAGTTGTAGTGTTTGTGTTCCAAGAGTCAGGGAAACTAAAGGGTCACAAGAAAGATGCTGTCTCTTTGGGCAGTTCTAAGTCAGCTCAGGCAGTGACAGTAGTAACTACCCAGGGTCCCCAATGTTGTGGCTAGTTTTGAAGGGTTCTAGATATATTAGTTGTGAAATGTGTTGATAATGTTCTTCTACCACATCATGTCATCTGCCTCTGAAATTCTGCGCTGAAGATGATGTTCTTCCCCGTCAAAGACAAATTGTTGAGTGATGAAGAGTAACTTTCAAGGGATAGCACTTTTCCTGTGCAAAATGTTATCATTCACAAACCGAGCTGACCAAAGTTGCAGCAAACGTTAAGAGTTTCTGATATTACATACTAGGAACATAAAAATGGCCTGACAAATACTAATGTTCCAAAAGGGACTGAGTTTAAATTTATTTTAAGTCAAAATAATAAATGGCTTTTCAGTACATTCTAAGAAAACTCCTTGTGCATCTAAGAGCACATTTTGTAGGAAATAACACGTTCTTTCAAAGTGAAGGAACAGAATCCTGCTCAAAGGGGGATTACTACTGTGAACAACATTTTTATTTTGATTTGGTGTGCTTTTCTCCTCAATATTGTAGTGATGACTAGATCTGTTTTGAAATGACAGAATTTATCTAGGCAATAAAGAACTGCACAAACAAAAGCAGAAAAGAGGAAAGAAAGGAACCAAATCCTGTAACATTCCAGATTCTTTCATCCAGAAAAGTGGTTTTCTCCTATTTCTCTAGATTTTTGTGATTCCTGTCTGAACAGTTTCTGATCTTCTTTACTGGAAGAGTAGTCAGACTTTGGAACAGGCTGCCCGGGGAGGTTGTCAAGTCATCATCCCTGGATTGGTGTAAAGGTTGTGTAGATGTGGTACTTACAGATCTGGTCTAGTGGTGAACTTGGTAGAGTTATTGGACGGACTTCATGATCTCAGTGGTCTTTTCCAACCTGAAGGATTCCATGATTCTTACTAATATTGATAACTTTTCTCCCCAAAAAGCTTTCAGACAGAGGCTTAAACTGCCACTTTACAGAAAATATGGATAATATTACTTTCACCCAACATCACACAAAAATGCTTTGAGCAACACTGGAAACTGACTCCGCATTTGGATGTGCATGTCTCCATTATGACATCAGTTTTCCTTCCTGGAAGACAGATGTGTCAGTAGTTCATGTAACAGTGAACGCTTTGCACACATTGGTCTAAGTGGTCCTGCCCTGGCAGGGGGATTGGACTAGATGATCTTTCGAGGTTCCTTCCAATCCTTAATGATTCTATGACTCTATGATCTATTCTTAATTAACAGGAAAACAACAACCCCAGCCCTAACAGGCGTATCAAAGACAGGAGGGTCATTAGGGACAGTCAGCATGGCTTTACAAAGTCATGCTTGACTAACCTGATAGCCTTTTATGGGGGCATAACCAGGTGGATGGATGAGGGCTGAGCAGTGGATATGATATACCTCAACTTGAGTAAGGCATTTGACACAGTCTGTCACAGCATCCTCGCAGATAAATTGAGGCAGTGTGGGCTAGATGATCGGGTAGTGGGGGGGATTGTGAACTGGCTACAGGGTAGAAGCCAGAGAGTGGTGGTCAAAGGGACAGAGTCTAGTTGGAGGCCTGTATCTAGTGGAGTGCCCCAGGGGTTGGTGGTGGGACAAGTCCTGTTTAATCTATTCATTGATGACTTGGATGAGGGATTGGCATGCACTGTCAGCAAGTTTGCTGACGACAAAAAGCTGGGTGGTGTCACCGACACCCCTGCAGACTGTGCTGCCATTCAGCGAGACCTGGACAGGCTGGAGAGCTGGGCAGGGAGCAATTTAATGAAGTATAGCAAGGGTAAGTCTTGCATCTGGGCAAGAACAACTCTAGGTACCAGTATAGGCTGGGGACTGACCCGTTGGAGTGTAGTGTAGGGGAAAGGGACTTGGGGGTCCTGGTGGACAACAAGATGACTATGAGCCAGCAGTGTGCTCTTGTGGCCAAGAGGGCCAACAGCATCCTGGGGTGGATTAAAAGGAGGGTGGTTCCCTCAAGAGAGGTTCTTCTCCCCCTCTACTCTGCCCTGGTGAGACCACACCTGGAGTATTGTGTCCAGTTGTGGGCTCCTCAGTTCAAGAGGGATGTGGACCTGCTGGAGAGGTTCCAGCGTAGGGCAACGAAGATGATGAAGGAGGTGGAGCACCTCCCTTATGAGGAGAGTCTGAGGGAGCTGGGTCTCTTTAGCTTGGAGAAGAGGAGACTGAGGGGTGACCTCATTAATGTCTACAAATCTTTGAGGGGTGGGTGTCGGGAAAATGGATCCAGGCTCATCTCAGTGTCATCTAATGATAGGACGAGGGGCAGTGGTTGTAAGCTGGAACATAGGAGGTTCCACATCAACCTGAGAAGGAACTTCTTCACGATGAGGGTGACAGAGCACTGGAACAGGCTGCCCAGAGGGGTTGTGGAGTCTCCTTTACTGGAGATGTTCAAGGCCTGCCTGGATGTGTTCCTGTGTGACTTGGTCTGGGTGATCCTGCTGTTGCAGGGGGGTTGGACTAGATGATTGTTCAAGGTCCCTTCCAATCCCTAATGATTCAGTGATTCTGTGATCTAAACCACATACAGCCACACTAATATACCACCAGTACAAATGGAAATAAATGCATAGAATCATAACAGCTGGAAAGGACCTCCAGGATCATCAAGTCCAGTCCTCATCCCAACATCTCCCTAACCCCTAGACCATGGTCTCGAGTGCTCTAGCTACTCAATTGTTAAACACCTCCAGGGATGGTGACTCCACCACCTCCCTGGGCAGCCTGTTCCAGTGCTCAACGATGCTTAGTAAATATCTTCTTCCTAAGATCCAGTCTAAACCTCCTCTGACGCATCTTGAAGCCATTTCCCCTCATTCCATCATTAGTAATTTGGGAGAAGAGACCAGCACAAGTCTTGCTACTACTGTCTTTTAGGTAGCAATAAGAACAATAGAGAACAATAAGGTCTCCTCTCAGTCTAGACTAAATAACTGCAGTTCCCTCAGCCTCTCTTCACAGGGCGTATTTTCTAGACCTCTTACCATCCCCATTGCCCTTCTCTGGACCCACTCCAGTACCTCAATGTCCTTCTTCTACTGTGGCACCTAAAACTGGACCCAGTACTCAAGGTGCAGTCTCACAAGTGCAAAGTACAGAGGCACCAATCACATCCATCAATAGATTCCCTCAGTTTGCATCTGTGATACCAGAAAAGCATGTACAAATGGACTATATTTATGTGCTTTGCAGTATAACTGGACTAGGAAAAAACTAAGGGCTATATATATCAAGATAGATATTTTACTTGTATAAAAAAGAGGATTAGCACCAAAACAAGGAAAGTACTTGATTTGTCCTATCAAATATAGATTTCTGGTTAAAACTAGGGAAATTAAAAGAAGATAACACCAGCTGATGACATATCCTGCAACTATGCCACTGCTTTTCTATTTGCAGGCTAGTACACTTAAAATGCTTATCCTTCTGAACTCAAGAGTTCTAGCTGCAACAAAACTGTTCGGGAAGGAAAACCTGCCTGCCTTACTGCCTTTGTGAAGTGCGGCAATGCCAGATCTTGAGAAAAATACTTTTAACCTTGAAAAGGACTGATATCTTCATGTTGTGATGTATCTGCTCAGTAGTTATGAGCAATCACTTCACCTTGCAGGCCAGAGCTATCAGTAGAGATCTATGCAGTTGCAGGAACTAGTTAATCACTGCAGTGACTGGATTTATAACCGCAGCTCTAACAGTGCAGTTAAATCCTATATTAATGTTTGGGGAAACTGTATCACACCTGTGACAAAATTAACCTGGGGGTCCTGGTGGACAGCATGACGACTGTGAGCCAGGAATGTGCTCTTGAGCCAAGAGGGCCAACAGCATCCTGGGGTGGATCAGAAAGGGGGCAGTTAGCAGATCGAGAGAGGTTCTTCTCCTGCCTCTACTCTGCCCTGGTGAGACCACACCTGGACTATTATGTCTAGTTCTGGGCATCTCAGTTCCAGAATGACACAGGGCTGCTGGAGATAGTCCAGTGCAGGGCAATAAGGACGATGAAAGAGTAGAACACAGTGAGGGTGATGGAGCGCTGGAACAGGATGCCCAGTGTTGTTATGGAGTCTCTTGTGGAGACGTTTCAAGCTCACCTGGATATGTTCAGGGTGATCCTGCTGTGGCGGGGGATTGGACTAGATCTTTCAACATCCCTTCCATTCCCTGATGTTCTGTGATTCTGTAATTAGAATTTTCAAGAGAAAAAGAAACCACATTAATATGGCATTCATTTATGGATTTATGGTGCCATGCCAAATTTTGTTCAATGCTATCTTAATCCAAATCACACATAAAAAACACAACTCTAAGACAAATTTGTCTGAAGACAAACTCTACTTTTTCCATGACTTTGATCTAGCAGTGGCCTAATATCCCTAAAAATAGAATTCTGACTCCTTTTCAGCATCTTCTCTGTTCTGTATGCACCTTAGAAACAGCTGTTCAGAACAGTAAAGGAGTAACTTAGGGAGTGAGTACAGATGTTTGTATTAACAGAACAAGATAGACATCACTAGCAATGAAAAAAAGCAATGGGAAGATGGCACAAAGTAACACCTTCTTCACCTTTATTCAAAACGTGAAAAGTTTAAGTCCTCAGTTTTTTCAGCTGACAATAATAGAATCATAGAATTATTAGGGGTTGGAAGGGACCTCCAAAGAACATCTAATCCGATCCCCCTGCCACAGCAGGATCACCTAGACCAAGTCACACAGGAACATATTCAGATTTATGAAAAACAACAAAAACCACAGACCAAAAGAAAAATAGACACGACAAAGCAACACTCCAACACCCATCTCACATCTTCTGTAACATCAACAGACAGTAGTAAGGCAACTAATGTTCTACTCCTCAGATGCTGATATAGTCATTCCTTCCTCATCTACCTACTCAATACCAAATGCAGACCAAGCTGCCTTTGCCCACTATTTTTTTACAGATTTATTCAAGAGCCTTAAATTTGCAGCTCAGGAGGGGTTGCCACATGTGTGCATATTCCTGAGTCTATCTTCTTTACCTGCTTGGGTATTTGAAGCAGGCTAAAACTAATAAACTTGCAAACAGAGCCCAGTCTCTGTCTTACTTACCCAAGGTTTAAGGATTCTGGAGTCCTTCTGCTTTCTTCAGATAAGCATGAAGGAATTCTCAGATTAAGACTCCTTCTATCCCCAATACTGCTGATCAGTGTTTTCTAAGATGGCTGCATGTCCCCAGCCACGTGTAGAGCTCAAGATGGAGGCTGACCACATGGCTGGCATCAGCAGGGGCCTCCCCCCACCATGCTGTCTCCCTCCTCCTCCTGATCGAAGGCTACAGGGAAAAAGAGGAGAATCCTTCAGCTCACCACAGGTAGTCAGCACTAAGTTCTTGCTTCTCCAGTCCACGGCGCCAGCCCAGAGCTGGACAGGGTCAAAGCCAGTTGGGGCCGGGCCAGGGTCAGGGCCAGGTGCCAGAGATGGGCCACCTCACCTTGGTGGAGAGGTTACTCTGCTGCTGTCTCCAACAGGGGGAGTGGGCCTGTGGGGAGCGAGGCCAACAAGCCACCACATCCCTCCCCACAGCAGAACTGCCACCCAGTCACTGTGTCGTCTTCCCAGGAGGTTGGTGCCTGAGCTGAAGCCCCATGCCGCAAGGAAAACCCTAGTCAAAAGGGGCAGGGCTGGGTCATCAGACACTCTTTCATGTCATCTAGTCCACCTCCCCCAGGATAGATCACTTGAGGCGAAGTGCTCTTAAAGCAACATGAATCTTTTTCTTCATGAAGCACAAACCTATACATTTGAAAATGTTGGTAATTTTTAAACTGCAACTGTATTTTTACTTTGTGTGCTGCATGTACACAACACGTCTGGTGCTTCTGAGACATGACAGTGTCTCTGCACGTCATCAAAATCTGGATGCATACGTATTTCCAGCCAGGAAAGCCTGAAGAACAAGATGCTGTCGTAGGGAATTAGGAATGGCCCAAGTTTTTCTTGCTACAAAGCTTCATATTTACAATGTACCATGTTATATTTGATCTCAATCCCTGCAGAGAACCAAGCTATTCTTACCAAACCATTCTCCAAGTGAGTGAAGAGGACTGTGTAGCCCTCTATACCTAGGCAGCCTTCAGAGAAGAGCACAAGTAGATATTGTACTGAGTCTTAAGGCTCTGAGCAACAGCCACAATATATTAAGTGGAAGAGACAGGATGGAAAGACCTGCCAGTTCAGTAATGCTCAAGAACATTCCATGCCCATGTGTATGTGTTTTTCTGTCTCTATATTGTGTATTATCCTCTCTGTTGTGAAAGAAGTAGTAAACATGAAAGCCTGATGATGTTAGTCAAACACTAAGGGAAAGACAGTGACTCTTCTCCACTACAGATGGCACCATCAGCTTTAAGGAAAGCAGCGTTTTTGACATTACCTCTGCAGAATCCCAACCTTCTCTGACTTGCTGTATGGTCAGCAGTTGCCTTAATGTCAGGACTCAAAGACTGGATGAAAACTATACAGCTCTTGAAAATATATGAGCCCTATGTATAACACATGAGATTTGACATATCTGTAGTAGCTGCTGCTAAATCATTCACAGTCCTAAGAGAACCAAGCTGACAACTTCAGGAATCTGTCAGAGAAATTTGTTAGCCAAATTATAAGAATTTCTACAGCCTTACAAAATGAACGAGAAGAGTTCCTCAAGTCCAACAGTAACATGAGGAACTATTCAGGATCAGAGAGGCAGAAATAAATTGAGACACAAAATATAAAACATGATAAATTTAAATCAACTCAGCAGTTAAACAGAAAAATCTAAACATAAGTAAACAAACTCCAAAAAAGTTGCATACATTAAAGCAAAAGTCAAACTCATGTCACATTAAAAGTGTCAGACGAGGTTTTCTAATCACTCCAGTGAAAGAAAGTGCCTGAATACATAAGACATCTCCCAAGTTTTGGTTGAAATGACAGCTTTCTTACCACATGCAGCACTGACTCACACATAAGGGCAAGTTAGAGCTATACATGCTGAAAGTACATGGTTCTTCAGGTGTCTGTTCTTGAAAGGTTCATTTGCCATCTCTGGGCAGAAAGACTAACAGATTTAGCAGATATGTCTGTGTTGGTATACATTGTTGGTATACATTGATCTGTGTCCAGCAGCAATGTATACCAACAATGAGGAAAGCAGGGAAGAATGCTAGGAGTCCTGCCTGGCTGAACAAGGAGCTCCTGGACACGCTGTCACACAAAAAGAAACTCCACAAGGGGTGGAAGAGAGGACAGCTAGAATGGGGGGTGTATAAGGAAGCTAGAGATCTGGTTAGTAAGGCCAAGGCACAGTTTGAATTGGGCCTAGCCAGGAAGGTCAAAGGGAACACCAAGATTTTCTACAAGTATATGAATGGTAAAAAGAAGGCTAGGGAAGATGTGGGCCCCCTCAGAAAGGAAATAGGTGATGTGGCTACAAGTAACATGGAAAAGGCTGAGGTTCTCAATGACTTCTTTACCTCAGTCTTCACTGCAAAAGCCAGCCACACTCCTGGACTCATTGAAAATAATGGCAGAGAATGCAAGGAAGAACTGCCCACCATATGTGAAGATCTGGTTTGTGATCACCTGAAGGACCTGAAAGTGTTCAAGTCCATGGGACCTGATGGGATACACCCAAGGATACAGAGAGAACTGGCAGATGAGGTTGCTAAACTCCTCTCTATTCTATTCCAAAAGTCCTGGCGGTCTGGTGAAGTCGCCACTGACTGGAAAAGGGGAAACATCATTCCTATTTTCGAGAAGGGTAGGAAGGAGGAGCTGGGGAACTACAGACGAATCAGTTTCACCTCTGTGCCCAGTAAGATCATGGAGCAGATCCTCCTGAAGGCACTGCTGAGACAGGCGAATAGTGAAGAAGTGATTGGGCACAATCAGCATGGCTCCACCAAGGGCAGGTCCTGCCTGACGGATCTGGTGGCCTTCTACAAACAGGTCACAACATTAATGGATGAGGAGCGAGCGACTGATGTCATTTACTTGGACCTCAGCAAAGCCTTTGACACTGTCCCGCACCACATTCTGGTCTCCAAGCTGGTGGAACATGCAAGATGGGTAAGGAACTGGCTTGATGGCCGCACCCAGAGAGTGCTTGTCAATGGTTCCAAGTGTTGATGTCCAAGTGAAAGCCAGTGACAAGAAGAGTCCCTCAGGGATCGGTCCTGGGACCAGTCTTGTTCAACATCTTTGTAGGCGACATGAACAAGGGCACTGAGTGCACCCTCAGCAAGTTTGCTGTTGACACTAAGCTGTGTGGTGCAGCAGATACGCTGGAGGGCAGGGATGCCATCCAGAGGGACCTGGACAGGCTGGAGAGGTGGACACAAGCCAACATCATGCTGTTCAACAAGACCAAGTGAAAGGTCCTGCATCTGGGTTGAGGCAATTACAGGCTGGTCAGTGACTGGCTGGATAGTAACCCCTGAGGAGAAGGACTTGGGGGTGCTTCTGGACCAAAAGCTCAACATGAGCCAGCAGTGTGCACTTGTGGCCCAGAAGGCAAACCTGATCCTGGGCTGCATCAGGAGATGAAGGGAGGTAATTCTCCCCCTCTACTCCGCTCTGGTGAGACCCCACCTGAAGTATTGCATCCAGTTCTGGAGCTCTTATTACAGGAAGGATGTGGAGATGCTGGAGCGGTGCAGAGGAGGGCCACGAGGATGATCAGAGGGCTGGAGCACCTCTCCTATGAGGCCAGACTGAGAGAGTTGGGGCTGTTCAGTCTGGAGAAGAGGAGTCTCTGAGGTGACCTTATTGTGGCCTTCCAGTATCTGAAGGGGGCCTACAAAAAGGCTGGGGAGGGACTTTTTAGGATGTCAGGTAGTGACAGGACAAGGGACAATGGAGCAAAGCTGGATTTAGATTTAGGTTGGATGTGAGGAGGAAGTTCTTCACCGTGAGCGTGGTGAGAGCCTGCAATGGGTTGCCTAGGGAGGTGGTTGGGGCTCCATCCCTTGCGACGTTAAAGGCCAGGCTGGATGGGGCTCTGGCCAGCCTTGTCTAGAGTGGGGTGTCCCAGCTTGGTGGGGGGGTTGGAAATGGATGATCAGGTGGTCCTTTCCAACCATGAGTGATTCTGATTCCATAAATTCTCCAGTGAGGTGATCCTGCTGTGGCAGGGGGATTGGACTAGGTTATCTTTTGGGGTCCCTTCCAATCCCCAATGTTTCTATGATTCTATGATTGTATATAAATACTGGTAACTGACATTAAACCAGAACACAAACATGCAACAGTCCCGGATCATGTTTTGCTGAGACAGACACATGGAAGTCTGTATGCCTTTGGTATCCAGATTACCCTTCCTTCCTGCAACAGCACAAGCACAAAGCAAGCCTTAATTCCACACTGTTTGATGCATTTATACGCAGTATTTATATTCCCTGTTCCTGGGAATAAGTTTCTCACTGTTTTGGCTAACCAAACATCCGGGTTACTCTTCAGCACAACCTTCCTGCCACAATTCAGCTGAGAAGAACAGGGCTGCAGTGAAATGTAAGGGTCTGCCTAGACAAACGCTTGAAAAGGGATAATACGTAAATCTAATTGCATAAACAATATGTACAAAGATGTTATGGATAATAAAAAATTAGATCAATGACTAATTATGCACAACTAAAGCCACAAAAAAGGCAGGATCTTTCACTCTAGGGAAGCAACTGTTCAGCTAGCTGGTTGCTTTCAATTCACACCAGTAGCCAACATAGACTGTTAGAGGCTTAAGTGTCTTGTAGATAGCAAGGCCTGATGTAGGTTGCTTGGATCTACTGGTGCTGATCATCCTAGCTGGTTACCCATCAACCTGCAAGCCATGCCTCTTGCTGCCAATCTCAGCAGCGGCTTCCACTAAACATGTCTTACGTACAAACCTCACTCAACTCTTTTGTTTACCAACAATTATTTTGCTATTTGGAATCTTAGAAATGTGTTTACTGTGTTGGTAAAAAAACAGAGGTCCAGCTCACTGGAAATCACAGCAACCTCTTGGCTCCTACATGGTCCAGAAAGGGACCCTTGTGCCTTTCTTGTCTCTTTTCTAGACTGTTTTCCTTTCTGAATTCAGAAAGGTGTTCTACAACTTTTACTTTCCTTTTTATTAGAAATGCATCTTAAATCACACTTGGAGCAACACAATCATAGAATCATCAAAGTTGGAAAGGACCTTCAAAATCATCAAGTCAAATCATCTTCCCTACAACTCTTTACCACTAAACCATCTTCTGAAACACCATGAGTAACAGTTTTTTAAACACTTCCAGGGATGGTGCCTACTTCAGAACTATTTGTCAATTTATTTGTGTTTCCTCTTCTCCACCTCCTCTCCTCCTCTCCACACATCAACAAACTTCTCTTCCCACACTACAGCCCTTTTGGTTCCTGGGGAGGGTTGAAGATACCAATGTCATTTTTCGCTTCATCAGCTTGACTCCATGTCTTTTAAATAAAATGACACTCCTCAAACATTTATTCCTTCTTTTGTTACCTGGAACTATCACATGAAGGAGACCAACACACTGCAGAGCAAGCACCTGGTTCAACAATCTACATGTATTTACAGCTGCACCCACATTCCTGAATAAGTTTTCTAAAACAAAATTACTATTTTCATTAACTGTGGACAGACTAACCCTCGCCTGGCCCATAATGCCTTTGGAATCATCCTCTTCCAACCATGAAGTCAGTGTTTCTCAGATTCATCAAAATTAAAACTAATACCCAATTTCCCTCAAGGCTTCAGATGGTAGAAGGATCAGTTTGATACTTCAAACTGATGTCAAAACATTGGCATCTAAAACACTAACACCACTGTTATGCTCATAGTAATATTACAGAGGTGGAGGAAACATATATTTCTTTAATGCCTTGTTGGGAAAAGTTGGTAAAGACGCGACAGCAGAATGGCCCCAAAAAGTGGCCTGAAAATACTTAGTATTGTTTTGCATAATAAAATTCATGATCAGGATTATGAAAAAAAACCTGTTTCTTTGAACTTTTAATTTTTTCACACAGCAGTACATCATATAAATAAGCCAGCAAGATCTTTTACTGAGAAAATTGTGTATTAGGACACTAGCTAGGCAACAGTTGAAGCATCAATTTAAGTTGCTGCAACAGGACAAAGGGATGGAGCTAAAAACAAAGGAAGCCAAAGGCAGAAAGTTAAGCCAAAAAGGAGGTCCTGACATGGGGAAGAAAAAGGGAAAGATCATTTTCACCTACACTGCTATAAGAAAACTAGCCTGCTCTTTTAGTAATCAACCTTGTGATGATACAGAGCAGCCTCTGTATAAACATAAAATGCTGTTTATCAAAGTATTTTATATTTACCAGCAGACTCTCAAATGGAAGAATCTCCATGTGGATTTGAATTTTCTTTTGTTTTTCCTAAAGTTGTCAGTGCAGAAAGATATCTTGTGCTTCTAGCCATCATCAACACAAAAAGATAAAATTGAATCCATCTAGCCACTCCTCAGCGAATGCAACCTTGAGAACAAGTGTTCCTTCTCTGCCGCACACATACACACATATATCCCTGGTGGCAGCACTGAAAGAATCATAGAATCATAGAATCACTACGGATTGGAAGGGACCTGGAAAGATCATCTAGTCCAATCCCCCTGACACAGCAGGATCACCTAAACCAAGTCACACAGGAACTTATCCAGTCGGGTCTTGAATATCTCCAGTGAGGGAGACTCCACAACCCCCCTGGGCAGCCTGTTCCAGTGCTCCGTCACCCTCACCGTGAAGAAGTTCCTTCTCAGGTTGATGTGGAACCTCCTATGTTCCAGCTTACAACCATTGCCCCTCGTCCTATCACTACATGATACTGAGAACAGCCCAGTGCCATCCTCCTGACACCCGCCCCTCAAATATTTGTATGCATTAATGAGATCATCCCTCAGTCTCCTCTTCTCCAAGCTAAAGAGACCCAGCTCCCTCAGCCTCTCCTCGTAAGGGAGGTGCTCCACCTCTTTTATCATCTT